>CM048061.1:18257390-18544890 GCA_026259375.1 Verasper variegatus | reverse complement strand
TGTTTGAGCTCGTCTTTCATGACTTCAAAAAATCTTTCACAGAGCTCAATTATAGCGCAGGGGATCTTTGAGGAACCTCACTCTGGATAAAAGATTTGAACCACGTCACCTAGACCCACTGGTGTGTTTTTTTTCCCACAGCTCTTCCTTATTCAAAGCTCAAATGTAAATAACGTTCAGTTATTGCTCTGCGCTAATCTCTTCCCCCTCTCACGTTGAGGCTTTGATCGTTTGTGAAGTCGATGTTTACGGCGTTTAAAACTATTTAAAGTGTAAATTGCAGCAGCTGTTTCAATACCCAGAGCGACGCGGGGCTAATTCTCACCGCCGCAAGTGTCATCGCACTATCGAGAGTGGCGTTTGAGGAGAATTGAACTGACACAGGATATATTGTTTTGTACGTCTCAGTTGTGGCGGGAGAACAATGGTCAAATTAAGTCTCAATTCATCTTAGTTAGAGCTTTTCTGCTGGTTTATGATGCTGAGACACAGTTTATACTGTGTAATATACAGGAATCTAATTAGAAATAACCACATAAAAAGAAAAATCGGGGTTTGTCCTTTATACCCTGAAAAATGAATGAGGAAGTTGAAAAAAGGGCCTTAATCCACATCTGCACTGAAATCGAACGACTTCTTCTCAGTCTCAGGATCCCTCCATGCAGGTTGCGTAGCTGTTGTGTGACCCTGCTGACAAATAAGCAAACAAACCCACCAACGAGCAGACGCAGGTGAAAACCTAACCTCCCCGGCGGAGGTAATGAACAGTAGCTGCTAAAGGTCACGTAGCAACACAACCTAACCATGGGTCGTAATAAGCTGCTTGCACAGGCAGCCCTGTGAGCTCCTTTTTACAGGAGGAGATCGTCTCACTTCATCCCCCACAATCCCTGTGATGCATTGTCAGATTTTAAGGAGGTTTCACAGCTGCACAGTCATTTTTTAACAGGGATCCAGGATTCTCCGGGTCTTAATGAAGATTTCCCTCCCTCTTTAAATCCGTCTTCCAGGGGTTCGCTCTCCCCTCTGTCTTATAATTAAGTCGGTATATGAGCCGTAAAGGCTGAACTCTCCTGAAATAAACCCTGAGAATTCTTCACCATCTGCTGCCTCCCTCTCCTTCTCCTCTGCCTCATCTCGGGTGGAGCTGCTGCTGCGGGCATGAAGCAGTTTATCTACGTGCACCGAAACACACGTTCCCAAGTGTGGAGTTGGACATAAAGCTCACTCAGTCCTGACACTTATTACAATCGATACGAAACAAGTCTTATTGTTGTGGATTAGTTAAAGCAGCCTTATCAGATTCTCCTGTTTCATCTAGTTCTTAATGTTTTCTGTTGATTCTCCGGTTCATGATTTTAATTGGTGTTATTTCTGTAAAATGTCAAAACATCACTTTCCTCATTGCTGCAGCTCCTCTCTCCAGCCTCTGTCTGAAACGCTGTCTAAAGCCCAGTCCTACTCTGATTGGTCAGCTGGCACCACTCTGTCGTGATTGGTCAACCGCTTCCAGCTCACGTAGGAGATGTCGGCCGCTGCTCTCACTTTACCGGGCTTCGTCAGACGAGCCGCTGGGTGTGTATTATGCTAATTCAGGCAGAAGTATGGGCGGGACTTACACAAGAAAACTACACAACTCACTACAGGTAAGGGACAAACAGAAAAAAGCATCACACGTCTCCTTTGAATACTGAATATTTCAATATTTTTAAGGACTTTCATCAGAATCCTTCCAGGTGGAGGAGTTCTTATAAAACACAGTTTTCCAGACAGCCCCTCACCGTCTCCAGATGTAGTCATTTCAGTTCTGTCCTCTAATGTTCTGCAGCACATTAACATACACAACACACTTCAGCTTTTTGTCTCCCCTGTTCTTTTTCGAAATGAGCCAGACACTGAAAGCCAGGTAGGAATGAATGAACGCGCTGTCTCCCGCATAATTGGAAGCATTCATTGATTAATGATTTGGTGCACGCAGGCGTCAGAATTAGCAGCCCCCTGCTGAGAGGGAGGATTCTGTATAATCAGCTGATTTGCTCTCATTATCGTCCCTTATGAGCGCCGACTCATCGGAAGTAAAATGTGCTCCCACGTGTTACATAAAGCTGAACCTTTCCCAAAACACAGGATGGATGTGGAGCTGTACTGTGTTGCAGCACAACTTGTCTGGCTCTTCCCACGTTGGTGGAGTTTTGGGAAAATGAGAAACATATTCCGATTGCAAAGGGAAGCTGGTGTGAAAGATGTCAATGCTCATCACGACATTTCTGCTTCACCAAGAAAAGGGTCTTTGGAATACGATGCTCTGTGGATTACATCTTAATTGCACCACAGCAAATGTTGAATTAACCTAATCTGCCAAATTTCAAAATCCAGATACTGAACATATCAGAAAACTGGATTTCTTGACAAGAAAATACAATTTCTTTGCCGTCAGCATATTCAACTGCAGCGGACACAACAAGGACATAATTCACCGAAGCTTGTTTGGCACGAGTTCATCATATTGTGTTGTGGGATTGTTCCTCACTCCTGGTAATGGCAGCGTCGAGAGGTGTTGAAACTCATGTTGGGATGAAACCATTTGTCTGTTAGGACTTGGAGCCAAAACGAGATACTCTGCTTGAAGCAACTGAAGCACGGTGAATCTTTTCAATATTTGCTGGTAATTTTAGGGCAACAGGTTTGTTTATTGACACCACACCAGCTTGCATGAAGTTTATAACTTGCACAACTGTAGGACAATAATCTTCAGTTTTACAGTTTACATATCCAGAATTGCCAATAAACATGTTGTGTCTTTCACAGATTTGTGTCACGTTGTAAACACAGAATGTGTCACTGCAGAAAAAAAGCCTCATTAATGCACCGTTACTGGTTTCGGAGTATTATTTACAGCTGACAAATTTAATGTTTTATGAATGGGATTCAAACACGAGCCTTTTGCTCATAAGCAGCGTGTTCACCAATTACAATCTCCTCTTGCGAGCGGTCGTGTGTTATTAGAATTACAATGGACATTTTCATAATGTTGCATCACAGCGTAGTGGAGTAGATCAGAGTGCGCCGCATGGAAATCGAATCCTCGCGTTGTCTGCTCGGAGACGTCTCAGTGGACGAGCCGCTCGCCCTCAGACAGTCGCTTTGCAACCGAGGGCAATGTTATCACTGCAAGTTTAGATGGAGGCCAAAGTCTGTCTCAGTGAATCAGAGCGACTGAGCAACAAGGATAGCTAGATAGAGAGAGAGAGAGTGACATAGAGAGAGAGAGAGAGAGAGAGAGAGAGAGAGAGAGAGATAGAGAGAGAGATAGATATATAGATAGATAGATAGATAGTTAGATAGATAGATTTGAAATGCTGATTTGAGGTGAAGATTGGATTCAACCGTCAAGAAAACAGCTCGATAAAGTGCCGCCCTCTCCGTCTTTTACTCCACTGTATATGTCGTATGTCTTTCTGTTTGAGGGAGATCATGGGGAGCTAAAGACAATTTTCCAGCCTGGTGGGTGATAAAGAAAGTCGAGAAAACACATCAGTCTGAGCGAGAGATGGCATGCCCTCATTTCTCCCAATATGCCAGGCCACATTATCAAAGGCAACAATAACTGTGAGAGGCTTTTTTATTTTTCTCCCTTTCTTCGTTTCACAATGTGCGGCATCAACGGAGAAGTGGTGCAGAGAGAAGCAGCTCGGAAATCAAACACAGAGTGATGAAAAGGAAAAGAGCTTCAGATGAACTGACTAATAAAAAAACAGGCTCATACAAATGTGGATATTTCCAACGTGACATATCTGAGACCAAACCCACAGCACCTTCTCCCCTGTTAATATATACTTATCTATTTGTAAGTCATAACACTTCTATCTATCTATCTATCTATCAAATCTAAAATGTGATGTACTGACGAATCAGCAGAGTTCTGTGGCGTTCCTGTGTGGACAGCCAGTCTTTTGGCGTGCACTCACTGATGCTACTCCTGCCAATCACTGTTGCCTCTCCGTGGACGAAAACACAAAACAGCCCCAGTGTGAAGCAATGCTACAGTAACACACAAAAAAAGAAGAGGAGCGTGCAGGAGGTGAAACGGTGAATATGCTGCATTTTTGTTATGACATATGAATCGAGGCGTGGACGGCGCCACGCAGAAGATTCATGGAGAGGAGCAGTCCCGTGTTGGCAGCTTGGGAATTATAAAACTAGGACATAGAACAAAACATCCAATTAAAGCCCCTTTCTGTAATTGCAGTGTTCTGTTCCTGTTGCTCCTCTGTTGTCTTCGTTTGTTCTGATTCACTGAATTTAAAGCAATTTCTGCTGATCATTTTAAACCCATTTGGGGGCTTTAGGATGTTTTGTTAATGCTAATAATGTGTAAATTTGCTCTCACAGGCCTAAATAGCAGCAGGAAAAGAGGAAATCTATATACTGTACATTCCACGTCATACATTATCTAGACGCCCAGTGTGTTCTGGTGGGTTTACAGTCCAAACTATAATCAGGGGCTTAACACAACGGACCTCAGACCACCTCAGAATCCTCTGGTACCACAGGAAACCAGATGAATGGGAAGATAACGCACAACTTTATGTTTTTGAATTAAAGAAAAACCTTGTTCTTGTTCCCATTCACACAGCTCCACATTATTTTCTGTTGGATTCAATAATGATACAACTGTGTGTTATTAATTATGCATAATAATCTGTGTTGCGTTATTATCAGAGAATTCAGGGAAGGGAAAGAAGCCGCCAGCTGCACATAAGAAACCCAAAGGAATCATTTCTGTCTCAGAGGCTGCAGGAAAAAAATCAATGCGTGAAGTTTTGACCAAATTAGAAAAAGCAAGTAAATAAAATATTTATTTTCTTTGCACTAATATATTCTGGATGCCTTCCAGAGACTTCTTTGAATTCTCTAAAGTCAGCAGGCCCCAGAC
Organism: Verasper variegatus; assembly: GCA_026259375.1. NCBI lineage: Eukaryota > Metazoa > Chordata > Actinopteri > Pleuronectiformes > Pleuronectidae > Verasper > Verasper variegatus. The sequence goes on along the minus strand of CM048061.1, from coordinate 18,539,954 downwards.
TAAATAAACCCTATTACCATTAATCTTTCCCTTTTACTCCCCCCCCCCCAAAAAAAACAGTTTCTTTGTCATGTCCAGTTTCTAAAATAGCTGCTATTGTGCACTTGCTCTGTCTGTCAAGTGCCGTGAGAGTTTTCCAGCCAACATATCATTTTTATTCTAATGCGTGCGCGGGCCACCAGTCATGCATTTCTCTAAAATACAGATCGTCTCACTTATTCAGCGTTCTGTCAGGGAGAGCTGCGTGGCAGAATTCAATTTACTGCTCTGCACAGGCTGCTGAAGGCAAAGAATGTCGCCTGGCTGTCGCTTATAAATATGGAGCTGGCCCACGCTAACTGCTATCAGAGAATATTTTGGAAAGCCCCAGTTTTCCCCTAAAGTGTAGAAATGGTCATGTGTGTTTACTCGCAGGGGGGTTGTGGTCAGAGCGATTAAGAAACCACAGTTTAACTTTCACACGTTTGGTCGCTCTCCCCCCCCCCCCCGTTGCACATGAGCATTATAAAGACGATGCCAGAAATACTGAATCACTGACAGGCACGATGCCCAGAACAACTTTATGTGATAACTTCCGCCCCCCCCACCCTCTATCAGCCCCTCCACTCTATGGCCGCTCCGAGCAGATGGAACCGGAGACTTCCACAGATCCGCAGCCTGCTGCGTTTCTTGAGAGCATCATGGATCAGACACAACAGGTCACAAGACGACGCAGCTACATGTTCAGACTCGGCTCAGAAAGGTCAAGACAGCGCGTCGTTGGGGAAGGGGGGGGGGTGCCAGATATACCAGGTCATTCCCTCTCCTTGCAGGGGGGGGCTTCACACTCAGCAGTGCTGGATTCAAACGATAGCGGCGGCTACGGCGAGGCCATCCCTTCTCATCAGTCGCTCGGAGGGAAAGTTCAGCTGAGTCAGCGCAAAACACTGAAGCAAATGTTGCCGGGCGGCCCCCACCATACTCACCACTATTCTCCTTTGTGGACGTGGCTTCTGTTTTCAGAAATGGTGAAATGTGCTTTTCTAAATGCATCTGCTTGGAAAGCCTCTGCGCAGGTCTATATTCTCCCAGTGAACAAAGACACTCGCACGCCAGCTGATGAGCTCACTGTGTTTCTCTGGGCCCGAGAGTTTCTTTGAAATACTGTCCTCCTGATTAACGATGTGAACACAGAGACTGTGGCTGCAGAAGAAGCGTTTGCTCTACTCTACTGTTTGGTCAAGAGATTAAAAAAAAAAAGTGCATTAGTCTAGAGTTTCTCTCCCTACACCCCCCCGCCCCCGCCCCCCCCTCCCCTCCTCTCTCAGCCTACTCCAAATAAGACAGATCTAATATCTGCAGATTAGATTATTCATTTCTCTTTTTTATTAACGGGGATATGGGCTCATTTTCATCCACGACGAGCATGACAGAGGTCTGACATGATGAGTATTCACTTGCTCAAGACAAATCTGCCCATAACGCCATATTAAATGGATGAGGAGCCGGCAGATTCTGGGCCTTGATTTGACATTGGATATGAATGAGGAGTTGATGAGCTGTCAGTGCACGAGGCTGCGGATCCTGCATCCTGGATTTTGGGGATCTGACTAATGAGAGGAAATTCATCAGGTGTCAGAGGCCTCTCTCCTCTCCATCTATCCTCATCTCCATCCTCTCTCCTCTCTCCTCTCCTCTCGTCTCCTCCTCTCTCCTCTCCTCTCCTCTCTGCGTATTAAACCGGACAGAGCCCCCTGACAGAGCTACACAGGAAGGTGATGAAGCAGGACGCCGGCCCATTTGATCCAGCCTGATTGCCAGATCAGTGCCACAGAACAGGGGCCTCCGGTTGCAGGTGAGTGATGCCGGCTCGGTATTGACTGCACCTGTCACACACTCTATTGACTCATGTTAAAGCACTTTTTGACTAACAGGATCTATCAAAGATATGCTGCTTCACAAGCTTCCACGCCAACCCCCCCCAGCACACCAATGGCAGGTCTCTGTGAATGAAAACGGTCAAATCACTGTCTCCTCGGGTTTCGATTTATTAGCAGGGCCACTAAAAGTTAGTGAATCAGGGTTTTGTGAAGGTTGGTGACAGTGGAACTGTTGTCGGAGGCTTTAAAATGGGACATAGGCGACTATAGGCTACTTCTAATGAAGCTGAGGTATTTTAAAACTTCCCCTGCATCACTATTGCTGTCGTATCAGGGGGACAAAGACGAGATAAAGCCACAATCTTCATGGTTGAACTGCCCTTTGACCTCAGCATCTTGATTTAACAGGAGGTTTCTGTGCCAGCGGAGAAAGAGGCTTATTCCCAAATCTTTAACACTGGCATAACCCTCCCTGCAGATCATATAATGACCTGCTAACAAGACTCCACATGCAGCTTTTAAGATCTTCATCTTGGGGCGAGCGTGCCTGATGGTGGTGGTGGAAAATGGGGATGGTGGTGGTGGGACGTCGCTTCTAACTCGAATCTATAAATTCATCTTTACTTGCGGGAGCGAGAGAACATTTACAGTCCAATTTTACAGCGGCGCTCTAAACATCTCTTATTGCACTGCATAAAGCGCCGTGGATTTAGGTGAGTTAACCCAGATAATAAATGTGATTTGTTTTGCCTCCTTTCGTGTCTACAGTGCACTTCTTTAAGTGGCAGAGTAAGAGGAATGACCTCTCATAAAATCCTAATTAAGGTAATGTGTGAATGAGCAGCGGAGCCTCGTGGATGCTGATGGTGATAAATGTCCGTCCCCGCGAAAAAAGCTGCGCTGAAGGTGAAAGTTGCTCTCGAGTTCAGGTTGCCCACTGTGCCTTATTATCGCAGAGACGACTGAGAAAACACCGGCGCTGATCCGTCTGCTGTGGACACAGAAAAAAAGAAGTAATGAGGCGGTTGTACTTTTGCAGCACGTCGTCACCCTCCGGGGGAGTAAAAGAAAGAAAAGGACAGTGCCAAGCATTTGATGAGATTTAGTGGAATAAACTCAAGCAGGCGACTTTGACAATTCATTCCCTGAGAGCCAAAAGTAATGTCTCCATTGGTGTCGAAGAAAGACGATCGGTTTTGACGTCTGAGCAGCGATTCCCTTGGACCTGCTTGTCTATTCGCATCAAGGGCATGAAAAGCAGTGACTCTCAAAGAGCTATGTGCTTTAATTTGACAATCCCAAATATGTTTTAAAGAACAGAAGAACAAAAGCCCAGCAGAGTGTGTCAGGTTTATTTTCCCTCCTCACACAAATCCTGGAAAGTGCTTCTTTTCTATATTTTTTTCCAAGATGCAGAATCTAGGCTTTGGCAATTCATCACAAAGCCGAGATTTCAGGCCTGGCCTATTTAGTAGTGTCCAGGTTTCTGAGCATTCAGAGCAGATTCATCAACATCCACACTCACTCAGGACATGTGATGGAGGAATGCACTCACTCATCCGTGTCATCCGCGTCATTATCTTTCCAGATTCTGCTCTTCTGATGGGTCCGAGCAGAGCCTGCATTGTCCCGATGAGCCCGGGAGTTGCTCTCATAATGGAATCAAAGCTCTCATTAATTATTGCTGCCGCAGCCTCGATACTTCGTGGAGAGGAATAAGGAAAAAATAAGAGAGACATAAATCTAAGGAACCCTTGAGAAAAATAAGAAACAAACACGGGACTAATGGAGGATTCACGTGGGAATGAGAAAAAAGGACGAATTCAGCAATCACACAAATCACAGAGCGACTCGGGTCAAACTGAACGCCTCTGTGGAAATCACTTTAATCACTGCAGGGAAACTTTCACTATGCCAACTTCCTCCCAACTAAATTATTATCATTAGAATAATAATTCTGTGACAACATGCTCGTGAGAATCAAGCCAATATTCCACCTCCTCGAAAAAGTCATTTCTCCAGTAAATATTTGCACAGATGCCACAGAGTTTGCAACATGTGGTTCCATTTTGATAACGATTCTTATGAAACCGCTGCTGACTGATGATTCTACATCGTTCTGTCTCTTTGTGTCTCCTCCTTTATCTCCTTTGTCCCTCGGTGCCAGAGCACCAGCCACCGCCCACAAGAGATCATTGTTTATTCCAGGGCAGGGCAAACCGCTGTCAGCCTCCGTGTTCTCCCTTCACTCCCTCATCTTTGTGCACTTCTAATTAACTGAGATTTTGCTTGGCTGAGTTTCAAAAGGCCACTGGAGAAAACAGCTCGACTTGGCTGCGAGTCACTCAATCTCTCGTCTGAATTATGGGTTTTTAAAAGTCAAGGCATTACGGGATTGCCAAATGGTGAGGATAAAATACAACAATGTACCAATTATGGGAAAAAATGGGAAGTTATGTGATGCGGGGTTCACAGCTGTATGGTTCATTAACGTGCAGCCGAATGCAGCATGTGCTGTAAAGCAAAAGGAGAAATAACCACGAGACGTGCACGGTGCTGTTCTTTCACTTCAATGCAATATAAAAGCAAAAAAAAAAGCAAACTTAAAGGAAACGAATGCAGCCAATTTAATAAACCTCTCTCGGCAAAGTGTCCCCGGATAAATGAGAAGAAGTTGAACAAATGCAAAACTCTAAGCTGCAGTTGCCAAATAAAAAATATGAAACCTCACTTAAACCAATAACATCATAAATAGCAGAATGTGCAATTTATATCCAATGCATACTTTAGTGCAGTGACTTTTATCCAAGCTGTCAAAGCCCTGTTAATTTTCAAACTATGTGCTGTAAAAAAATAAAATGCTAATTTTTTTGCCGCAGCAGTCTCATCCAGAGCCGGGTTTGCCGACAGAGGGATCGCGGCCCCTCGAGCAGAGTCGGCCTGGACCATCACAGCCGAACAGTAATGAGCTGCTTGACTGATCAGGATGGATTATTACCATGATACCAAGTATGTAGAAGGTTGTAGAAGAAGCGAGGCTGCGTGTTTATTACTTAAAAATACTCTTGATGTTACGACTTCTGCCTTCTGTCAGAATCTGCTCAGTTTTTCTGAATTAACAAACAAATTGTGTTTTTAAACGTTCTGTTTTTCGGAATTAATTATATGTAAGTTGTTAATTCAGAAAAACAGAGCAGTTATTTTTTTCTCAAGTGAATACAATACGCTTCCGTATGAATATGGAATGAATGAACATCGCAGAAAAACCCACTCTCCTGACATTGTGTATTTATTTGTCACTTTGCTTTTAGCCTCCACTCTTTTGTCCCTGTCAGGATCCTGTAGATGGACTCTGGTGTTCCAGTGATCTGATTGGACGGCAGCCGGGCAGGTGACAGGTGAACCCAGCTTTAAACCTGAAGTTTCCCGGATCATTTCCTGCTCAGTAGAAACACGTCTGGACCCTGAACGTCTCTCCTGAGTCGTGACATGAATTCTACAAGTCATGGAAAAGTGTGAAGGCCTCAAAGATGTTGACAACAGAGGAACTACTTCCTGAAACCTGATGACAAACTTCTTTGAAGCTTCATAACGTCTTGAAGGTAAAATGGTGTTTTATTACTCTTACTGATTTTGGCTTCACTTTTAAAGACCTTGCATGTCGTCCATCTCCCCAGTCCGTCGTTCATCTCAGTTCACTAGACGGTGTTTGCCCTGAAGTGTTTGTACGTGCTGTGTACCGGAGCGGCCACATGGCAGCTGGACTCGCACACACCCACACGTACGTTTCACAGAGCAGTCGGAGTTGTGCTCTGAATATAGTTGCGCTCTGTGCTGAGCTCGGTGTTTGCCTATGGGGAGAGATGTCAGAGCCCAGACGTTACATATCAACGCTGAGCATACTCCGTGTATTCACTTAAATAAATCAGTTCCACGTGGGCTGGCAAACTCCTTTCCAATTTCTGTGACATTGTAATTAAGGTATTGTCAACTCGCTCCCACGCTCGGGGCATGATTAAGAGACGATCTGTAATTGTTTTCTGGATTCTGCTCCTCCTATGATTTCCCAGTTTGTTTCCCGTTTTCTTTTGTCACAGCTCATTAAATATTTACTGAAATTAATGCCGGAGCAAGGTGGCGGAGCTACCGCCTGCAGCTGAGCTGATGGAACCGCACAGTCATTGTCGTGCGTTGTGTAAACATTGTTTTACACACGTCGGTGCTGACGTGAATCGGGAAAGGGGAAAAATTAGGAAGGGGAAATGTTTATTGCCGGGCGACGGTTTTTCAAACTGTGAGAGGAGGTGGAGGGAGAGACGAGGGGTGGAAGGGACAGTTACTGAAGTTTGGTTTGAGGATTTGTCTCGACCGTCCAACTTCAGAACATCTCTCCACGTTTCTTTTTATAGGTTTGATTTCCCCCTGCTCATACTTCACCTGTGTGTTTTTGCTTTTGATTACATCGGAATTGCAGCACACACGTGCATTTGAAGCACCTTTTAGTTAAGTCTGGGGTTTGCTTTGTATTTTCATGCGTTAGTCACATTTAACTGCCCACACGATCTTGCAGACTTTATGAGTAGTTCTGCTGTGTTCCAGAAGAACTATGAGTCACACACAGATCACAGGACGATGTAATGGTCCTTTCACTCGTTGGCTAATATATGGTGTGGAGCATGAAGTCAGTAAATTGTCCCTTTATCGCCTTTCTTGGTGACCATGGTTCCCGGTGCACGTCTCCGAGGTGTTGCAGGCATTTGAGCTGCTGACCTTCCCGATCAGAACTGCACTCCTCCAGCCTTTAGGGCCGCCGCTGCCTGCAAATTGTATAACAAGCTGTAATTTCTCCTTCTTAGCTACAATCATGTCCATATCCCTCAGCAAGTGCTTCATCCCGGCCACCACAGCACTGTCATCGTGCCTACGGGGCTAAATCAATGAATCAAGTGAAAGGATGACAGGTGGGGAGGGCGAGAGTGTGAGATAGACATCAGGAGGAAAACAGAGAATGAGAAGTTAATCCCCACAGCTCGGTATTATTTTATATCTGCTGCAGAGTAGAGTCGAGGAAACCCAGTCACCCTTTTGTCTTAAGGCCGTCCAGGGACCCTCGTCGCAGCTTTAGCTGCAGCCTGGCACTAAAGGTCATTCAGCTGATGCCTTTACACACATTTGTCCCTTGCTGTCAGTGCCTCTTGCACCGTGCCATTTATCTTAAGTCTCAGTGAAGTGCTTCAACAGAGGCCTGCTCTCTTTTCTGGTGCCACAGGAAAGAGAGCCTCCAAGAAACCTGGACATACTGTAATGGGTACACACCATTCTGAGGTGTGGTGGAATTCAAGTTTAAACGCCTCAAAAGCACATTAGCATTGTATTTAGTGCTAAATGTAACATGTGGGCACATATATGTATAAGATATCGAGAATGTAAGATGCATATGGCAGGTAAATCCATCCCAAATTTTCAAATAATCCACAAATTACATTTACGAGAAGACAAAAAGAGAAGAGTACTGTCTGGCAGTTCCTGTCTGTGATCGTCTAAGGAAGCATCGTAGCTACACATGGTAAAGGAGTGTGTCACAGTCCGAAGGTTTTGGATTCATGTTTTTACACAGAATTAAAACTGCAATTAGGCAAATTAGCATTGTAGCATTCTCATTACCGACAAAGCCACACGATGTAGTTAACTGTCGCTTGAGCTGTTTCCCAAAGGTTCATCTTTGTTCTGCCTGAACATATCAGTGCACAAGTCATTGTTCAAGTTCAAGCCTCAACTGTTTACTTATGTTAAGCATGAGATAGCATTTGTTGCATGAATTGTGTGTGTTTCACACCCTCTGGTAAAGAGACAGCAGTCAGCCCCAGAGGGACACGAGGGACTAAGTTTAGAAGCAAAATCAAGATGAAGAGATCATGCTCATAAATACAATGGAAAACATCTCCCAGAGCTGCCATTCACCTCTACCTGAAACCAAGGTTTTGTTTATTACGTGTGATGAATTCCTATCACACGTGTTAATTAATAGATTTAGACCCACTACATACTCTCTCTCAGTCCTGCATGTATTGGGCCATGCACAATTTTATTTGGAAATGAAAGAGATGCAATGAAATAGGAAAATACTCAAACAGGAGGCTGTGATGACCCAGAGGAACTGGATCAGCAGGCATTTAAAGCAGAACTAGAAAATATCCAGCACTTGATTACGAGTCCTGACACTGCACAGCGCTGGTCTTTGTCTGCTGTGCTTCACATCTCTAAAAATGCATTTAGTAATAGTAATTTTCCAGCTCTGTCTACCATTACAATCTTCTTGTATTTGATAGGAACTGCACCCGGTGCTCTGGCTCTCCGGAGCAACTATGCGAACTATGTTCTGTTCAGGCGGCGGATGATTGTTGAAAATCACCCCTCTAATCACCTACCAGCTATTCAACAGTAAGTGAAGGTTGATGTGAGCAGGTCTGTCATTCTGCATTCATTGGATTACTCACCGCAGGCGGGAGGAAGATGAAGAAGAAGAGCACGTCTTTATGATCACAGAGAACTTTTCAGCAAAACACTTAACATCCTATTGTTGAAGTTTCAACCCATCTTTGCAGTGAAGGACTGGTTTTGTACTTGTTGACGAATGTCCTTCGGGTGCCTGCGCCTCATGTGTCAGTTTGAGGTAAAGAACAAATGTGAACAAAGTGTTCTGGGTGAATCTTGAATTAAATGCTGCAAACTGCAGCGAATGGAATTGGCAGGTTTCCATTTTCCTTCACGATACTGCAGGTGGATTCCAAAGCGAGGTTGTACTGGGAACTGACTTATTACCCACAGTTCTCTCAATGGGAAATCAAAATCTTGGCACTTGTTTGTTTTTGTAATACTCAATTTCGGCCACAAGATGTGTTCACGGCTTCTTCGTGGCGATTCTAAGTCCGCGCTGACCTCTGTTGTCCTCCCGCAAACTCTGGCAATTCAGCAAGAATCACAGCTTTGGTTTATGCTCCCTACTTAAATAAAAAAGCCATCACACTCTTGAGATAAACTCGCACTCTGCTACACGCTAGAATGCCCTCACTAATTTGTTCATAATGCCGGGGTTCAAAGTGTGTGTCTCTCAGAGTTGCTCACAGCCGGGTGGAAGCGACGCCACCTGCTCCGCTGAAGATGTTTTGTGGTGTGAAATTTCCAGGGACGGGTGCTAATTCAACCCCTCCAACCTCTGTAATGAGCTCTTGTGCCTGTAAACAACTGGGTTGTCACAGTACTCAGGGATGGGACCTGGGAGCACGACCCAGGAGGCAGACGTTAAAGAAAAGACAAAAATAGTTTATTTATTTCGAAATACTTAAATTCACCGTGTATAATAACGAAAATTGGGTGTCACTCAACCGCGACAAATTGCTTTTATAAACGTGTTGAAAGACCTTGGAAGCTTTTATTCGCTGCGCTTAATGATGGAGGGACTGAAAAGAGAACTGTCCTCTATGGAGCTCAATCACCCGGAGCCTCTCTGCTCGCTTCAACCACAAAGTCTCTCTCAGGAGAAGTGGACGCACACGTTTCTGAAGCACGGTTACACTCATGAGTCAAAGCAGATGTGCAGGAATAATTCCAAAATGCTGTTATTTGCCTACACTCAACCAGATATCCTGCACTAAGTTAAGTTAATATCTCAATTAATTTTAATCAGGATCCTTTTGGACAGTTTGAGGAAAGGGAACTTTTCTGCTAAGCCCCAGCTTTCCAATCCAGTCTTTTCTGTTTTTGACATTATTTTTAAATTGTCAAAAAATCTGTCACGGTCGACTTGAATGATGGCAGAGCTGGACTTTTCCTAAATATAAAGTCACTTGAACTTACATTCTGGAGGGCAGAACCCCTTTTCTCAAATGAATTAGTAATGATGGTGTCAGCATCTGGCCGGAGCAGACTTAAGTTTCAAGGGGAAGCAAGTTTCATATTCCTCCCTGATTCAAGCTCAAAGTAATTTTAGATGTGGCAAAATGACAGTAACTGGCACACACTCGCAAGCATGCACTTTCTTTGCAATTTCAAGCAGACGGATAAAGTGCAAAGGGTCAGGCTGAGACTAAATCAAAAAAAGCACGCCAAAGGGGATTTCTGAAAACGGCCCAGAAGCGGAGGGGGAAGGAGAGAGGCTCCTGAAATAGGCGCCCGACCGCAGGCTTATACCTCTATTCTGCCACAACCGGACTGAGTGAATGAAAAGGAAAGATGAACCGACTGAAACTCAACCGTGACACCGAGAGGAACATTCACACACAGCAGACAAATGTACGCAGATTAAAATGAAGGCGTATCCCCCGAATTAACTGCCGTCAAAAGTCTGTTTTTCAATTTGCACACAACTCGGTACAGTACAATGATCTGCCATTTTTTTATATTCAGGTTCCTCGATGGTTGTCTCCCTGAAATACTGCAGTGCTACAAAGTGGTGTCAAAATGAATCCTTCAGTTTGTGGTATTTGTCTGTATTTTGGGAGGTTCTGTAGAAAGTGTGACTGATGTTTTATTGAGTCGACTTCTAGATTTGTCTTTGTGCATCTGATGTCCCCCCCCCCCCCCCCCCCCCCCCCCCCCCCATCCGCCATTACTTAAAATCTGGCTGCCAGTCAGGCCTTCTGATTTTCAAAGGCTCCGGAGCATGAAACAGAGACTCTGAACATGGGCCAGATTTTAATTCTCTGATCTTACCCTCCTCACTTTCCTATATCTCAGTCACACTCACTGACTTTGTGTCTCGTTGTTTTCCTGATCGTTAGAGTGGCGGACAGAGAAGCAACAGGCATCTGTGAAACCGTGGCGCCGCGGAGAAGACCATAAACCTTTAGAGATTCTATAGTTTCGGGGTTTTTATACTAATGACACAATGTGTTGACTGGAAAGCTTTCTCTATGACATCGAATGGTTAGAAACATATGGTGGTTTGGGCTCAAATGACTAGTTCATACGGTTAGAAAGGCCTTTGTCGCCGTGTTTACAAAATGAAAACACTTGGTTATGGTGAAGAAAGGGTCATTGGTTTGATTCAAATAAAGTATGGAAAAGAAAAGTAAGTGGTTTCCCATGTCTGCGAACTTTGGCTCTGGTGACATAACACAGCAAATTGGCTGAAACATAACCAGACTGTTCCATTAGACTTGTGTTTATTAGTGTTACCATGACAATGAAGGTGCGGTGTTTTCCAGTGCAGGTGCTCTGATGGTTTGGTTCAGAGGGAAGCGACATTGTACTTGTCTGGTTGAATAACGCATGACAAATTGATTTAATTATGACGATTTGTAATATTTGGAAAGTCTGCAGTTAGGAAAAACTACTGAGCAATGTGAATATGAGTGTGAATGGTTGTTTATCTGTATGTTGGCCACTGGTGACCAGTCCAGGGAATCAGCTGGGAATCTAATCATTAACATCCAGTACATTGGTTGTGACCATTATAGATTAATTTTAATTTCTTGGCACACAGCAATATACTGAAATGGAAAAAAATCAACTCAGGCAAGATTAAAAAGCTTCTCTGAGACGATTCTTTTCTTAGAGATACAGAATCATCCTAGATTTCTATAACGCCGTCCTAACTTCATCTGTAACAGTTTGATGAGGCAAATCAAAGGCAAAGTATTGAATCAATATATTTACAGATTCATATCTGACTCATCCGTCAAAAAGTTGTTCAACTTCCCTACTGAAGAATCTGAATTCTACCACCAGGCACCAGATTGATGTCAGTCTGCTGTTCTATCAGTCTTCTGTCGACACTATTGGACAGAAAGCAGTTCTGTTCATTTCCCAAAATGTTGAGCTGATGGAATCTTTTCGTAAACAAGGTCCATTACTGTGTGTGTGTGTGTGTGTGTGTGTGTGTGTGTGTAACATCAACTATTGTGTTATTCTTTTACTGATCTGAACAAACACCCGAGTGATGATTGAGTTTTGAAGAATGTGTCATTTGTTATTTAAGATAAAAAACTAATATCAATAGTTTTATTTTATAAAAAAAACTCCTGGTGAGCTTTGTGTACATCCCACTCTGCTGGAATGCATCGCCGACTCTTTTGCTTATCGTCGGCTGTTACTCTGGGGAGCATGAAAACAGGGGGGGGGGCTGAAAAACAGACATCAAACAGCCGAGGAGGCGTCGCGGCCTATCTGCCCGTGTGTTCTGCTACGAGCACGGCCCGCGCTATCATGGCGAGGGTCTATCTCTCAGTGCAGAGAGTGAACTAACCTGCAGAGGGAAGATAAAGAAATATGGGTTCAGTTTCCCTCCATCTGAGAAAGCGTGCTTGTTAGAGCGGAGAATCCATTCCCGTTTCCCCGGGACCTTTGATCTGGGATTACACAGGAAGCTCTAAGATGAGAGCTCTGCATTTGGCCTGGGAGAGCTCATGATGGGAGCAGCCTGAGGTGTCTGCGGCCTCTGAAGTGAAAACCGCCGCTGTGAAGCGAGCGTGCACACTTATAAGTGGATTATTATATGATTGCCAATTTTCATCAGAGAAGAAGAATGGAAGGGGAGGAAAGGTTCTGGTAGCCCGTAGCAACAACCAATCCGAGAACAGACTCTTATGAATTTACCTGAAATTTACAGGGAGCAGACATTGTTTACCTTTTTGTTTTTCATATTATGCAACTCTCCACATGTCGTTGTTCTCTGCAGCAGTTTTTTTAAAGTGATTAAAAGACTGTCAAAACAACTCTAGTTTAAACCTGGTAAAGGTTAAGTGTGGTGCCATCCTCGAGGAGGCTTGATGTAGAGTAACAGTTGCAAGGTGCTGGCTCCGTTTTGACTCTACTGGTTCAGATGTTACAGAACAAGCTCTGACAAGCTGATCAACAGGTGCCCGTCGTTCAAATCCATAATTAATTGTTCAACAGTTATTTGAACAAGATCCCTGTGCCAGGAGCACGGTTTGAAAGGGATGTAGTCTCTTTTAGTTTGTGTGTGTGTGTGTGTGTGTGTGTGTGTGTGTGTGTGTGTGTGTGTGTGTGTGTGTGTGTGTGTGTGTGTGTGTGTGTGTGTGTGTGTGTGTGTGTGTGTGTGTGTGTGTGTGTGTGTGTGTGTGTGTGTGTGTGTGTGTGTGTGTGTGTGTGTGTGTGTGTGTGTGTGTGTGTGTGTGTGTGTGCTGGGGCGGAACGTCTAATAAACATGTCATCAGTTCCCTATAAAAGCCAGGTGATGATTGTTGTTCTTATAAGGGCAGATCTGCCAGATCGTAAAAGAGACAATGGATGGCTTGTGTGCAAAGTGGATGAGTAGTTGATTTGGTTTGTAATAGGCCTATACGTGGAAATGAGTGTATGCCTGTTGTGCCGCAGCCATTGTTTGTATTAGTGTTTTGTCAGTGTAACCTTTTAAATAACAGTAGAATATTGCACAACAAAAACCTGTGGCTCAGCTCCAGTAAACAACACTTTTCTAAATACGGTTCCAAGCCTCCGACCACAGCTGATTATCAGAGACACTCACAGTGTTGTTGAAAGTAAAATGATGCAGAGCTTTTGAAAGTTGCTTCATAACTGTTTTTTTTTCCTGTGTGAGACACCTACTGTGTTTTTGGTAAAACAAAGTAAACATAAACTTGTGCTGTATAATGTTCACTGACATGAGTTTTTATTCTAGTCGCGTTAGTAGCACGTGCTCCACAGAGTTCAGAAGCTGGGCAAGGTTGATGCTGTGCATTCAAAGAGCTGGACTCTGGTAGCGGAGAGCGGGATTCATGTGCGCAAGACTTATAAAACTTAAGTCTGCATTGACCATCTTTTCCAAACCATAACCATGTATTTCCAGTGCCTTTATATAACAACAGAGTTTATGCTTCACCTGCTGCAGAGAAAAGAATTGTAAGCAAAGTAAATATTGTACAATGTCGTTGAACATTTGGCAGATTCACCTATTTAAAAATGTTTCATCATTTCACATTTGTATTCATATTTCTGTCGAATGCATTTAGATTGCCAGATGAGAGATTAATTCAGCATAGTCCCGTCGACTGTTCCATTTGTTTTTGAAAGTCAGTCAGCAGACAGGACTGTCAGAGCGGCGGTGGAAGACGGAGCATGCTGCTGTTCCTCGATATGAACCGGCCCTGCCCCCCAGAGAGCTGTTGTCTGCAGACGAGGCGGCGCGGCGGACGTGAGGCTGTGTTTTTATAAATGGGCCCAAACCACTCGGAATCTGGAGCTTTACACACGATGAACCTCTAATACCGAAATGACTCCTGCTTCAGAAAACCTCTACCTCGTAGCTTAACAATATGGATGCAGTACAATACCTCAAAAGACCTTATCCCTACTACAAAGTTTATACATTCATTTATTCAATTGACACTCTCTCTCTCTCCCTTTCCCTGCCCCTTGCACTCCTCTCTCATGGATTCATGTTGTGATCTTAACATTATAAATGGGTTCTGTGGCAGCGCTTGGATTAAATTTGTTTCTGTGAGATTCATTCCAGCCCTAACTCTGCTCTCGGTGCTCATGTGGCTTGTTTTCTTGATGAATGCCCCCTGCCCCGTCAACAGTCATTTGCAAGATGTCCTCTCATAAACTCGCTCGCAGAGGGGGAGAAAACCCGGCACTGTAACTCCCTCTAACCTTTGCTGAGGTCATTCGGCCTCTCACAAACTAAATCTACGTGCATCAATTCTTAATAATTACCATGATAATACATTTAAGACTAAAAAGAAAAGTCTCGTGGGACGGCTGGCGTGTGGGCCCGGGGTGTGTGAGTGTGAGTGTGAGTGTGTGTGTGTGTGTGTGTGTGTGTGTGTGTGTGTGGAGTGGGCATGGCTGATTGGGTTTTGATTGATATGTTTGCTCTTTTCCTAGGGGAGCAGAAAGAGGAGTATTTAATGCCCATTGCTTCATACAGAGTGAAGTATTGATCGTCCCCGGCCTCCATCTTGCCTTTGTCACACACCCTCGGGCCTGACGGCGCCCAGTGCTTGAATAAGATGTCATTATGTTTTCCGTCATTCAGTCATTTTCCCAAAAAATCCGATGCCGGCGTTTCGCTCTGGTTTGTTTGGAGTTGTATGATTAGGCTTCGAGGATAAAACTTCAAAATCAACAAGGAATGCATCCTGCTAACAAGTCCTGCCCCGTGTTACCACAGCTTGATGTAGCTGCCGTACCACGGAAATCTACTCTTCTCCAAAAAGCTATTAAAAAGACATTAAGGGGCCATACTGTTGCAATGGGTGACATAGACTTTTATTGCGATGAACACACACACAGTGTTGTTTATTCTGGGAAACCCACTGAAATTGCAGTTGGAGTCTCGGTAGACTAGCTCCGTGTCAGGGAGACATCACTGAGCGTTATTGGAGGCCCGGCTCTGTGTTTACATGGCTGAGAGAAAATTAAAAAAGAAGTGTGTGTAATTGTTTTCTCATGTCGAGCGTTTTTTACGGTGCAATAGTCTCTCGCACAACAAATAGCGACGTTGTCTAGTTCTAGTTATTTGAAGTGACACTAATTTTAAAAAATTAGAGTCGTAAGCAACCGAGCTGTTGAGCTGTCCACAGCAGAACATGTGAGTCCCCTGAAGGAGGATTTACTGGAAATGAAGCCCAAAGAATATGGTTCTTCTAATGTGGCTGTCGCTCAGGAGGTCGAGGGGGTCGTCCACTGTAGCTAGAAGGTTGGTGGTTCGATCCCCGGCTCCTCCAGTCTGCAGTATTCAGAGTCTAGGGCAAAACTTTGCAGAAAGGCCAAAGTGTACATTTTGTAACTTCGGCCGCTCGGGGTCTGTCAATCAAAACAATAACAGAAGACTTAGATGTGATTTGTTGTCTTCACTGTAGAAACAATAGTTAATCTGACTCTCTTTCCTGTAACTTGTCAAAAAACGTTGATATGACACAACTTGTCAGACCTGAATTTGAGATTTAAGCTTAGTATAACGTTAGAATTTGCTGTGGAGTCCGGGCCGAGCTCACCAGAGTGAAGACAGAGCAGAAACAAATGATTTCCAAGGGGTCACAGAGTCGGCCTCCTCTCCTCTCACTCACTCATCTTCTCTTGACAGTTGGGAGTCGGGGGTGATTGATTGTCAGTCAGTTTTTAGCAAGTGACATTGATTGTTAGAAGCTCTGAGAAGCTGTGGTGTGGCAGTTTCTGTTCCTCAGTCAGGTTTTATAACTGAGGAGCTCGTCTCGCTTTATACACAGAACTGCACGGATCAGTTTAACTATTAAAATAATAGTCGTAGTAGCAGCTGGCGACCTCTGCTCCGCTTTCACACACATCAACTGAGCATCAGCTTTAAGATCTTTAGAGCTACGACACTGACGAGCAAGGGACGACGAACAGAAAGTGGGGAATGAAGGAGGAGAGGAAAGGAGGCGGAAAACAAGGTTCCATTAGACAGGGTGTAAAAAAAAAATAAGAAAAAGAAATGCACTGTGGTCTCCTGTAACACCATGGCAACTAGCAGACAATGTCATTACATCTTGCTCAAACACAAATCCAATGTACACAACAAAGAGGCAATTCTATGGTCCGCCTGCTTTACCGCTCCCTGATGACAGATAAAGAACTGAAACCTTAGGGTTAGAAATGGCATCTTTGATGAACCACGCGGGGGTAAAATGATAGCCGACTTCAGCGGGCTGGAAAAAAACCCACAGATAAGCATGTGTTTGTGGCCACGGACGTGTGAGTCCATCAAACCCCCGGAGCATAAAAACATCAGAAAAAAGATGACAGTGTGCTTTTAATTTTATAGAGGAAATTCATTGTGAGGTAGACTGGTTGTGCTGGTGAGTGGATTCACGGGGGTAAATACTGAGTGAAAGAAATTCAAGTCAACAAAATGGGTCCAAACCATAAAAAAATCTCCATAACAAAGGGTATTACCAGAACAAGCGTTGTAAACGCACCGACTGACGCCTTATTGCAAAATTAGTGAAGCCGCGTTGCTCTGAAAGTCTGTCGATGGGGGTAACTGGTCCGCTAGTGCACAAAAGCAGGTGCAAAGTTGAAGGAAGGGTTCAACGATGATGCTAAAAAAGAAAACTCACTCACTTGCGTATTCGTGCCCTGAGCAGGAAAAACACACCGACTCCCAGCGGAGTTATCGCTCCTCTGTGAGGCTTCAGAAATGCCAACTACATAATTCTTCTTTGACCTTTTTATTGTGTGTTTTCTTTTTTGGTGTTTTTAGCTCCATATTTCTAAAAACAAATTACCAACTCTACAATTAAGCGTGATAGATTTATGGTTTGACTATAAAAAGAAAATACGAGCTTTTCACCGACATTGTATTTGTTTTTTTGCCGATATGAGGACTTTTATTTCATGGAATAAAAATGCAAAAATATTATATTAAACTATAAAATATCAAGCCTCAATTACATTCTTTTTTCGCAATACCGTATATATCTTGTATATTGACGGATATATATCGATCAATTAGGAGTTATAAGAAGTACTGATCGCAGCAGGTACTACTGCAGTCGATATCTTTACAGATCAGACTTTTACAGATATCAGCTTCACTTGGTTTTATGAAGGTGAAATTAGGTTCTTGTCAAGGTTTCAGGATCATTAATCATTGATGCTCAATTCCCTTTGGATTAAAAACAGGATTTTGGATTTTAATCTTGAAGACTAATCCTTTTATTGGCTTTCTTACTTTGTATTGTTTTTGGATTCGTTACAAGTGCAACTGTGGCATAATTTGCATTTATTTCATGAACATATGAAGAGCACCACTGACAGTAATAGAGCAAATTGGATAAAAAAAAGCCTCTCGAGAGTCAAAGGATTAGCGAAGTTTACTGTTTCAAGTACGATAAGTAACCGGTAGAAGACGTAACCCCCACTGACACTGCATTGATTTTTATTGCCTCTGAAAAGCTGTTTAAACTGTTTCCACTTTTTACTTCAATATCTTTTTTTGGTTTGTTTTAAACAGCCTCTCCACCATTTCTTTCTCCCATAAACCCTATTCAGAAAAATTAACCAGGATTTGTGTCTGGAAGGCAAAACGTTTAATAATCACTGCAATTGTTCTTTCTCTTTGTCATAACCCTCTTGAGATATTAATTTGAAAAGTGTTCCATTTAGAAGACTAAGTCTCTCATCAATGCAATTTTCAACAGCCTGTAATTAGTCCCTCAGTTAAAGTTTAAAAGCTCTTTTTCCAAACAACTGAGGGATGTAGAATAAATAGAAACACAACCCACGTGATGCGTTAACATGAACAGTATCCGTCTGTTGATAATGAAAGTGTGATTATGGCACAGTTAATTGAGTCATTAACAACAAAGACTCAAACATGTGATGAGTAGAAACCACATACATGCATTCTGTATGTATGATCATCTGATGCCACGAGGCACTAATGCACTGGAGATACAAACATCGAGCATCTGTAAAGATGGACGAAGCATCGCCAGCCAACAACACGGGATACGGACGCTTTCATCTTGCACATCTGGAGCCAGAATCTGTAAGAGTCTCTCAATGAGCAATGAATCGACCCATCCGATAACATGGAGGTGGTTTTTGATCCTACGCTGCAGACAGCCACTAGAGGTGATGAAGACGAGTTAAAGAAATGCTTTACCAATATTCCCTGATTTGTTTCACTTTGTGCGTTGACAAGTTGATAAAACATACTGTCAAAGGCCACGTAGTGCTGACCTGTTATTGTACTGCTCTGTGCTTTGAAATCAGTTGGTGAATAAGAATATTTAGTCTCAGATATTTGATCTCTTTTCTCTGCAACAACTCTATAACGCTCTATATATCGGACACGTAGCGGGAGCAGGACGTCAGCAGCTTCAATCTGCTGTCAGAGTCTGGCTCCTGATGCCTTTGGCCAGAGTCTGCCACATGAACACTTAGATGCGTTTTGGCAGCACTCACTGCCCAATACACTGTGACAGTGATGTCCGTAAGTTGTAAGAAAATGCAACAGAGAAACAGTTGTGGACAGCTGCTCTCTTAGACGTGCATGAACTAGACTTTTCTTTAAAAGAACACAGTAAGAACACTTTGTAGCCCGCTGCCAGGGTGTCGACGGGTCCAATCCCAAAGATGAGACAAATGCATGGCGAGCAAAAGTTGATCCTCGCAGTGCAACGAAATGTGATCCACGCACTTCATCGTAATGGTCAAGTCAAACAAATCAATGTGTAGCTTTGTGCTAATTCCAATATTTGATTTGTCGAGACGGAATCAGATTTTTCTAATGCGACTATTCAGTGTGATGTTGTGTAGTAAATCATTGTGTTGTCTGAGAAACCCACAAACCTTTGGATGTTTTATTCAAACCACACTTCCTCAGTTCTATTTCATTTTCTCATCAGTAACTGCACCAACACGCCACATGGTCATTTTCTCCAAACCAGTCCCAGTTCCTCTCCCCACAGACAGACTTGTTTTCCAGTTGCCGTTGCCGGGAAAGACTTTCCATTAACCACGGAACAGGACAGGATTCCAATGCTGCCTTGTATGTATATATATCAGTCTGCTGGAATAGGGAGTCGGGCCAGGGAGGTCACCCATCAACACGGGGAGAGCAGGACGGCACCAGGATGGAAACACTGGGTCGAAACCCGCAGAGAGCGGAGAAATCAAGGTCTAATATGGTTTCAGTGTCCCTAGGCCAAAGCCATCTGGCAGCCGGAGAGTGATTGGTTTGCTCAGGCAATCATACATCACTTTTCACCTGTATCAAACCAATTGGCCGGCCTTCCACGGACAGCTGCTCCCCTGCACAGGGTTTGACACTTTGATGGATAATGGATAGACCTACCCTCCATATGGCAGATACAGAGCAGATTTAGATCATGTAATCCCCAAATCCTTTTTGTCAACCCCTTTACCAAATGACTTGGAGAGCGTGTCATATACACGGGATAATCCATGCACAGACTAGTGAGGAGAAAGTAGCTAACGTAATCCTCTGAATCCACTCGGCAGCGAGTGTTCTGCCACCGTCAAGATCCCGACCGCCAAGTGCGCTATTATTCTGCATCGCCTCCAACTCTGCAGAGGTGCCAGCTGATTGGCTGTAATCACAGCTGGTTTCTGATTATGGCGTCGCTCTCGTGTGACTCATGTATACGCTAATAAAGTTGCACTTGAGATGTATCAGACTTGTGCACGGAGGCTCTGCACTGATTGTACTGTGATCATGGGGCTGACGGCAAAGAGGACAAAACAACTTTCCTTAAATGCATCACTTTTTGCTGTTTTTGTTTTGATTTCTAAAAGCTCCTTAACACTTGTTTTTCTACTTCTACATATTTCTGTTCTGCACTGGAGCTATAATCAAAGTGTCTAAGTGTCGATTAGTCATCACAACCACACATTTTACTGGGAAATGCTGCTAAACCCCCGACTGGTGCATGAAAACGTTAAATGCTACATGGTATAAGCTGTTTCTTAATGAGCCCCACCCATTTAAAACCTGAGAAAATAAAATGCTAAACAACCAAAAATGTGGTTTTGTGTCGGAGCTGATCGCTGGTTGTCAGATGTTGATTGAGAAAATTGATTTTATGCTTACTTTGCAGTTTCCAATTGATGCACTCATCCAACAGACATTATTAAATTTGATTAATCAACCTTCTCCCGAGAGGCGCACCTTTCCTCAAGCTGCTAACGCTCTTCATCAGCTGCTAACCGGCCGCCTGCAGTGGGTGTTTCCCGGTGTTTGGGGGTCATGCGGTTTATATTTGCGGTTACAAACATGCTGAGATGGAACTAATGACACATGTACGTGGAAACAAATGGTCACAGTTGTTTGCCCCTTTCCGGGATGATGTGTCTCCCACTTCGGCACCGATGATGGAGAGTGAACAACCTTAAATGAAAATGAATCATTACACAATCTCACCATGTGTGTGTGTGTGTGTGTGTGTGTGTGTGTGTGTGTGTGTGTGTTTGTGTTGTGAGTGTTGTGTCACGAAGGTGGGCCGTTTCTATTAACCCATACCTGCGCCATAAACAGGTCAACTCTCCGGGGAGGTGATTATTCTCCAGCCTGGTTAATGGTCCTTTCTGACAGCACTTAATGAAAATTAATGACCGGCTTTAGGACGCTTTGCAAACAGGAAGGCTGCTCCCTTCATCAGAGCGCCGTTATTACCATTGTTTAAGTAGCATCCAGGAAAGGGAGGAAATGACCATCCGCTACTATACTGCAGAGTAATTCACCAGCATCCAGTTGCAGTGAGGTTTTCTCTGTCATTTAGTTTTTTCCTCAGCCGAGCGATGGCGAACGCGATGCCACCTCTGTTTAGGAGCCGCCTTTTGTTTAATGTGAGGGGAATACAATATAAGGACATTTAATACACTTCATTAACTTTCCATTATATTTTTGCTTTGGGTGATCGGCTGAAATGAGCGATCGGATTTGCTTGTTTCTGTCACCGATATGCAGACGGCAAGATGACATGATTAAGGGGTCATTTGGTTAATTGCACAATACTGCCAGTGTGTCGCATTGTTGGGAAACGGAAATAGGTGCCAGGGGGCAGAGTAATTCATGCAAGTCACATCGTGGAGAACAAGCAGAGCAAGATTGCTTTTAGCTTCTTGTATTATCTTTATTTTTCTGTCCTCTGTCTGTATGCAAATGATCGTTAATGTACATGAAGAGATGTGTGAGGGGGTGGGAGGGGGGGCATAGCATGAGGAATACACTGCAGGAATGGATCACACGTTTTCACGGTGACTGATTTGATTTTGGTAAACAGTGGAGCCCACCACCTGAGCAAAGGGCACGCTGGCTGTGTGTGGGGGGGGGGTGATTGTGTGACATTCGGATTATAATCAGAAGGCATTAATGACAGGCATCAATTTTTAAAAATAGAATTCCCATGTAAGCGCGTGTGGATGAAGTGGCCGTGGCAGCAGCAGCAGACAAACGCCCACCTTCTCACTTCAGCCTCATCTGTATGAAAGCAGCCCTCTGCTGCTCTCCTCCTCCGACTCCTGTGCTCCGGCCCCTTTAATCTCTGCCGCTCACACTCTCTGCCCTTCTGTCCGACCTCCAGGCCTCATTCCCCCATCTCATCCCCTCTCTCCGATGCCCCCCCCCCCCATTCTTTCCATTCAATGCTGCTCATTCTCGCCGCGTCTGAGCCAACACTGTGGCAAGAGTGCCATCTCTGGCAGTGACATCATTTTCCCCGTTGTCTCCCCTCGGTGTCTGACGATGGAGTCCTCCACATCCACCCTGGAGTGTCTCAGAATCAGCCAACCAGCGGTGTAATGAAGCTCGACTGCCATCTACTGCCCGCTGGGATTCCAGCCTCTTCCTCACTGTCAGGGCCCGGCTGCAGCATAGACGGAGCAATGTTGCCATCTGCTGTGGCTGCAAACTCAAGTGTTCACTTCAGTGCAGTGCAGCTTCTCCTTGAGCTCTTCTGCAACTTTTGTCTAATTGCCAGAAGCTGACACATTCTGATCATGTGGTCACAATGGGATCATCATCTGTTTCTGAAGAAGACCAGCGGAGAGTGTAGAGCATTTCTATGATTTAGGTTGTAATTGTTTTATTTCTGACCTATTTCCTGGTGTTTTGTAACTGTTGTCGTCATTATCGCACGACAACACAACATCCGTTTGTGTCGGGCCGGAGCAGAAGAGAGGGAGCCGGCGCTGCCCCCTGGCTCGGGCGCTGCCGGATGATGGAGAGCGGCATTGGCATCGAACCCGGAGGCATCAATCAGCTTTTGTATTGTTTATCGCTGATAAATTTGATTTTTAGATGCATAATCAATTTGCTTCTCTTGCCATTTATGCGACAAGATTATTTCACAGTGCACGCCAATCAATTTCACAATAAACCCACCCCCCCCCGAATACTTGGCGCCATTGATAAATGTCAAATGCCTGCGCGTGCTCTATATCTCAGATAATGTCGTTTCTTTCTTGAGCAATTGTTTGTGCTGGCCGAAGTAACTTTGATTTTATATTTCTGATGCATTTGCTGTGATGTATAAGTTGTCAGCATGTTCTTCGTCTTCCAGCGCGATGATGAACTGCAGCTCCTGCTCCCGTAGTTACACCTGAAGGCTCTGAGGTCACTCGGCACAATAGACCAACACAACAGCTCGGCCTTCCCTCCGTTTTCTCTTTTATTAAAAATCACTTTCAGTCTCCAGCCCACGCACGAGATGCCACCGCTGCACAGCCACACACACACACACACACACACACACACACACACACACACACACACACACACACACACACACACACACACACACACACACACACACACACACACACACACACGTGTGTGTATATAGGAAAGTGATTCAGCCATTTAATAGAAAAGTCAAGGTGCCTCTCCTGAGTTTGAGACGGATTTCAAAATGTTGCCATGGAGCTGAGCTCTTTCATAGAAACATTATTCCTTTCATGACGGGCAGCCTTGTAAATCCACCGCAATTTATATTAACATGCCTCCTCGTACCTGCTGTGATGTAATTTAGATGCAATGATTTCTACCTGGTGTTAAAATTGCCCCGTCGCTTTTTTTCCTTTACTTGTATAAGTGTAATAATTGCACCACAGGGAGCAGCAGCAGAAGAAAAAAGCAGATTTCAGTCATGATTGTCGATGTCACTGCTGCGTCCCTCAGACATGAATGAAACAGATTGGCGATGCTCCCCTGGTTTCATTCATTCATATGTATGTTTGTTTGCCATCATTTAATGGCTGACGTACTGTATGTTAACACCACACTGTTACAAGCAGTGGTTAATGCATCATATACATTTGCCGCTTGGCGAGTTGTGTACCGTGGGTTTACCAGCTGATGAGAGAACGGAGACTGAACCGTGCAGAAAACGTCAGATACTCGATGTTTGACGCGCTCATAAGGCTCCACCAAGATATGAGGCGTCAATTTCATTGCTTTCTATTTATTTTTAAATGCATTAACTTTAACGTACTGTCTGTATTGAGGATTCTTGCTCCTCATGCACCAACAACTCCTCACTTGTCCACACTTGTACCTGCACAAACGTTTTCCTCTGCATTTCTCGTCCACACGTAAACTTAAGTTTAAGTCACTTTCCAAACTACAGATTCTAATAAACTCCAGTTTCTGTGTATCTGTGTGAATATGTAAAATGGAGCATTTGGGAAGTTTGAAGCTAATGTCAGCTTCACTGCACCACATTCACATGCACCTGTCTCCTAATGTTACCTGAACCACAGCATTAATCTCTGATTTTTAATAGATTGTTGACTTTTTCGCCACCTGCTGGCCCAGAATATTCTTCATTGTCCGTTTGTATCTAAGAAAGTTCCTTCTGATTTGAACAAGTTGCCTGTAAATACCTTTTCAACATCATCATTCAGCTTATTCAAATGTATTTGTTAGTAAATTGCTTGTGTTTTCAGTAATGAATTTGTTCATTTATCCTCTGACAATACATTTCTGTATATATGTATATGTTCCATTAATTCAAATCAAAGTTAGAGGATATTAAAAGATGTAAACGTGGCCGTGGGATCATCCTTACTCTCACGTTACAGATTCATCGAGTCATTTGAATCCTTTGTTAACGAATGAGTAACATTACTGCAGCTTTGACACAAACCTCCAGCCTTGCTATTAAATTCTCCTCTTTCAGCGTTCCTCCCTCTGAATTATTAACTGGTTTCCACAAGCATTTCCTGTGTCGAGCCTCGTGATTGTGCTTGTATTTGCACTTTGCCAATTATGAAACCAGAATGAGTTTTTTTTAATGCGTTCTAGCAGCATTTTAGTTTTTATGCATTTAAGCACTATGTAATTCAACATACATTTTAATAACAGATGTAGCAGGGGTTCATTTTGTGTTCACGAGCAGTATGATGCCAGCATGGTTATAGTATACATTTGTATTCATGAGAAGTTAATGCATATTATGTATATCTATATGAGTATATGTTTCCTGTGAACGGCTGTAGTGTAAAAGCTGGTCTTTGTAATGTTTTAAAAGCAGTTAAACACCTTTCTGTATTTCTTCTACAATTATCCTTTTGAGTCGTGTGATTGCAGTAATTATTTTTACCCTATACATTATACAGTGTGTATTCACCGACCTTGTATAATTTCCTTGCCGATTTTCTGCCCTCTGTATATTATCTACCTCCCTTTTAATGCGCGATATCAATTTGTCATTGGAGAACTTTATTCAGGCGATTGCGAGGGCAGGTGAGGAATTTAGAACCCAGATGCTAAACCAGGTTTACCTCAGGCAGAAGGTGTCCAGGCCTCGGAGGCTCACTGGTACACGACCAGGCAAACAGAAGAGTAAAGGGAGGCTGAAGTCAAACTGAATAACAAGGCCACAGGCAGCGAGTTGGCTCAAGTTATTACTTTGAGGATGAAGTAAATCCGTCATTGTGGTTTTTAAAAAAGCTGCCGAATGCCTCCCCAGTACCTGCAGAATCGGTGTTTTGGATCAAAATGTGACTCTCAGTAAAGTACAGTTCCTGTTTGCGTTCGCTCCACGAGATCATATCACTTTTTATTTCCCACAGTTCAAGACAAACAAGGGAAACGGAGCCGAGAAGTTTCCACCTCAACCCCTCGGATCCAACAACAACAGAAACTCGCTCCTCTCATACAGAACACTCACATTTCTATCACAGCAGGATTCAAAGAGCCATCTCTGGTTTTCTAGGTCTAATGTGATTGTGAAGTCTACAGACACGTTATAATACTAATAACACAGAAATGCTCCTAATGTCATCTTTTACCTTTTTATTTTGTCCTACTCACGAACTTGGAATATGAACCAGGTTGTCACTGAGTCGCATAAGAATTAAACATTATTTAACACGAGTCTTTGGATTATTTACTTCACCTTATGTTTCCCATTAATAGTAATAATAAACTTTATTTATATACTAAATTTTAACTTTTACAGAATTGACAAAGTGCTTTGACAACAAAGCAAGAAAAGTAAATCAAATCTTGAACACAATAAAATTAAGTGAACGAGTAAAATAAAAGGTGTAAAAACAAGTCTTTAAAAATGGGTTTTAAGAAGTGATGATGATCTCAATGTTTAAGTATTCTGGTACATTGCGACTCCTCTACCTGGATGTAAAAGAAGCACACGTGTGTATGTGTATGTATATATATATATATATATATATGTGTGTATATGTATATGTACTTGTTGCCCTGTAGATATCTTCAACTTCACAGTTAATATATTTCAGAATGAAGGATTAGAGGAATGTGTATACCCCCCCCCCCCCCCCCCTTTGGCAACAGACATTGGATTTGTTCAAACTGACTTAACTTACATTTAACCCCCCCGCCGGTCAGCACCGTGTGTGGTCGGTGCTCAGAACAAAGATGAAATGTTCCGTTCCCCGTTGCCAACCAGCAGAGCTCAACGTCAGCATTTCACATGGTTCCTAGAGTTTTAACATTCTTATGTATCCAGGCCCGGTGCCAACAGTGTGTCTGGGTCTAAGCTGCAGCGCAGGCCGACCCCCACAAGAGGGCGCGTGTACATCATAAAAGCCTCCTTGAGAAGTGGAGCCCTCGTGGACTCTTAGAAAAGCAGTTTAGAGTTTCATTAGGAACCAGTTGAGAGGCCAGTGGGGACTTAGTGGGATCATGAAATGGGACAAAACCACAGTTTAAGCAATAAAACATGATGTTGTTATGCAGAGGAAATGTACTCAGCGTCCCCCCCCACCTGGGCCCAGAGTGCAGATCAAGAGGTTCTGCTGCAAATCAAAGAGACGGATCCACGTCGGGGTCAATCTGCAGAACGCACAGGATCCACATACACGTGACAGCCCCTCACATCCGGTACCTGTGGTGTTTCTGTATCTTCCCACCGTCAGACATCTGGTTCAACATGTGATATCAAACCTTATCCCCGGTGCTTCAGGAGCCAGCGGAAATAATTCAACTGATGGGGACAGAGAAAAATACCAAAATATATTTTTTAAAAGAAATACATGAAGGTTCAAAAGTTCAAAGATACTTTTTAAGGACGCCCACAAGATGGCTCTCTCCACCAGTGTTCAAACCATGACGGCTGTTTGTGATTCAACACGTGAGACCAGTGAATTTGGGGGTTTTGGACTGTTTAGATGATCTGTTTAGTGTCGCACACAAGATCTGAATACAAGATCTGAATCCTGTTTCTTCATCAGCTTTGCATCGTCCAGCAGGACCGGAGCATAGAAGGTAGAAATAAGAAAGTAAAATCCACAACAACAACACTGACACTGTGCTGATTCCTCAAACTAAGACAAACGCAGTACAGGTTTTTTTGAAAGGTTTTTTATTTCACAAAGAATAAGGTGGTTGTGTAATGTTGTTATTGTTTGGTATTCGACACAGAGACAGTTCTTCACATGTCATCTAGTTACTGGTGGTTTCCTTAAGACTAGATCTTTATCAAGTATTTGTGCTTCATTTGTGAGTCTTTGTCGCCTCTTTGCAGTCGTTGTGCATCCAGGTGTAGTTGCTTTGTGTCATTTTTCACATTGTGGTCGTGTTACGCGTCTTCTTTGGTTTGTTCTTTGTCGTTTATGGGCTGGTTTAGCTTCTCTTTGGGATCCTTTTACATGTCTGTGGTCGATTCACAGTGTCTTTGAACTGAGCTCTAGAACCTTGAAACGAGAAATTGTCACCGTCACTGTTTTTGCAGTGTCTCTGCCCCCCCACCCACCACACCCCCACGTTAGCAGTCCAGTTTGTGTAGCATACGACTTCGATAATGTTTTTATTCATGTGTCTTGTGCTTGATATTTAAAACCTGTCCCAGACGCAGACGAGACGAGACGAGAATATACAACAATGGGGTAAATGCAACGTTCCGCTCGTTTACAGTCAAACTCTAACTGTCCCATTTCTGCACAGATAAGTGTTGCGTGATGCTGGTGTGCGACCGCAGCCTCTGGGTGGCTGTTCTCTGTCTCCTGCACTGGTGATACCCTGGTGATAGCCCCCCCACCCCCCAAACCATTAGTCACAGCTTAAAAACCACAGACGATAACGGAGAGCTGGAGGGAGGAGAGAAAGTTGGGTGGAAAAGAGCGACTCGGAGAGGGGAAGGAGACAGAGTGAAAAAAGAAGGGGAGGAATGATAAATGGGGGCCTCATTAATGTTTTATTTATTTATGTAAGAGGCAGAGAGGAGTGCGTTGATAGGCAGCGGCTCCTTTTCGCCAGCTGAGCAAAGAACAGAGGCTTTTTTTTTTTTTCACAGACTTGCAGCAGCATGTGGGAAAAGTATCAATCGAGTACTGTAAAAAAAAAAAAGTATGAGCAACTTATTGTAAAAATGCTCATGTTTCCATTCCCGGCAGGACATAATGTGAACAGCACCACGATTTCTGAGTCTCACCCGCGGTCTGTGAGTCCGACCGTGAGTCTGTGGCGCCACACTTACAACCGACGTCTTAATGCCGCTGCAGAAATTGGTTTTGTGGAGTAGGCCAAACAAAAAAAAAATGAGATGGGATTTTTTATTTTTTTTATAAGACATCTTTCTTTTTTTGGTGTGGGGTGGGGG
This sequence comes from Verasper variegatus, assembly GCA_026259375.1. Taxonomy (NCBI): domain Eukaryota; kingdom Metazoa; phylum Chordata; class Actinopteri; order Pleuronectiformes; family Pleuronectidae; genus Verasper; species Verasper variegatus. Next base: position 18,511,561 of record CM048061.1, on the reverse strand, counting down.
GGGGGGGGGCTTTGCTGTGCTGTCTTCCTCATCATCTGTCACATTTTGCCTGTCTAATGATGCTTAATAACAGAGTCGGGCCCCGGCGCACCGAGCAAAACACACTGCCAGCCATTGTGCCTCCGTTTTTCAGGGTTTTTTTCTTGCCCATGATGACTTGAGGTAAATGTTCTGACGCAGAGGAGTGTTTCCACTCGCAGGCGCTGCTCTCGGCAGCCAAGTGGCCTGCCTGTCAAACAGACTCCGGTCAGGACTCGGCCCTCTCATCAGTGGAAGTATTGATTTTTGTAGGTTACAGCTCCACTTCTGTGCCCTGGATTTGTGTGAGTGTGTGAGTGTGTGTGTCTGTGTGTGTGTCTGTGTGTGTGTCTGTGTGTGTGGGAGGTTCTGTGCTTTATATGGCGTAAAATAACTTGTGTTTAAATGTGAAATGACCTTCAAGTCTGGTTAAGCTCAAAGTGTTGTCGGTCGTCTCGTTGAAAACAAAGTTGCTTTTCTTACGTCTTTGGAAAGTTGACATTAGTTTGCTGTACGTGCATGTGTGCTCATACATGTGCGTGTGTGTGATCTTCTCTTCTTCATGTGATGAATGTGGATCCCTGTCTCAACACTCTCTCACGGTTTGCTCTTTCACTGTGCACAGCTTGCAACACACACACACACACACAAACCCCTCACTTTTCACTCCACAGTTATCGCCATGGGCCGCAGCCGCAGACACACAATTGAACAGTTGAAGCTCTTTTAATTAGAGCGAGTCACCGGCGTGTGCACGAGGCCTGTGGGTGTATTAATCCAACACCTAAAAATAAGAGCAGCGTTACACGGGTCAGGAAGTGAGTCGACAGGTAGAGCCTCCACATCACTTTGTCTCTGGCAGCAGTGACGCGTCGCACACAGAACCCTCTTTGTCTCACTCACAGAAATGCCACTAGAATGGAAAGTGGTGGTGTCAGAGGCAATAATCATCTTGTACCTGTGTGTTTTGCTTCGACGTGGAAGGGAAGCTCCCTCCCGGCTGATTGTGATCTTTATGATTCAAACTAAGTGTTGTGTTGTTTGAATTCACACACCGTTTGACAACGAGTCTGTGTGTGTCCATTGTCGCGTGGGCTGCACACTGGGTCTGCATCACAGGTAATTGGATTTCCCTGTAAACATTTCTGCTTTACACCAACACACAAGGCATGGGCAGCAACAAGGGGGAGGGGACAATTACCTTTACATACAATTTATAATCTTCCAGTTGGAAAATTGAATAAAGTCTCATGAATGTGATTCATTAAAGCAAGAATAAAATGAGCTGTTTAGATTTGAAAGAAAACAGATAATAGCAGCATGTATTCATTTGCGTTTGTTAATATTTGTTTTTGTCAGTATGATTCCTATAATGAGCGGAGTTTGAATAAGTAGAGGAAACCTAATTTGAACCCATTATCGGTGACGAGCCGGCGCAGGTTACCATGACATTGAGGAGGCTGAAATGTTCCAACAGAGAATAGCTTCTATTTTTCCATTTAATTTGCAACTGAAACTGAAATCCTTCAAGTTGGGTAACAGAAAAACATTGGGATTAACTTTTGCTGTACCGGTTCTGAACATGCCTGTTGCTGTCTGAAACTGTGAAAGTGACCAGGTCTGGGACTGGGTCTGCAGAACCTTTTTAAAGCTGCACCACCGCAGCTGTTCCCCTGAACTGGAGAACCAGTGGTCGTGAACGTGCTGTTCTCATGAACGTTACTTCACCTTAATAAGACGCAGCCGCTGCTGGTCGCCTGTTTATGCAGTTTAAACAATCCACATCCCGAATGTTAAGACGATAAGACGGACAGATTTCTTGAATTATAACGAGGACTGAATTGCTAGAACAAAAAAGAAAATATTAGAATAACGTGGGGGAGTGAGAGGGCAGAACACTGGAGGCCTTAGAGTGTGTGTATGTGTGTGTGTGTGTGCGTGTGTGTGTGTGTGTGTGTGTGTGTGTGGATGGTTAAAATCATCGTCTTCTAACTTGTTTCCATCACTGTCTGTCTACTCGTTGTTTTTTCCATCTGATTTGGATTCTTAAAACGAATCCTCAGCCCGAGATGAAGAGCTCAGATCAAAGTTGTATTAATACATACAACGATAATAAAGGTTTCAGATTGAAGGGAGCAATGAATCTATGATAAATAAACTCTGGGTTATTACAGGCATAAAGTCACGATGGCACAGAGATTGAATAAGAATGAAAAGTGAGAAAAAAACATTATTTCTCCGTCTCAGTTCAACTCGGTGAAGCTCGACATAAATCTGCGCACAGCTCCAGAATAGTAAAATAAACTGACGGCAGCAGGGGGTCTGGGTTTTTGCAAGCGGGAGTATATTTTGATCCCAGTATTGAGCTGTTCATGCCCTGGAATTATTATTTATATTTCACTGTTATTTTCTCTTCCTGCTTCCCAACAAGACTTGACAGAGAAAGACACTTGAAGGTCTTGTGTTTGAAAAGATGCTTTGCACAGATGCCTGGTAACGATGAGGAGTAATTAGCCTTTTAGTGGAAATGTTACAAAGCTAATAATGAGTTGATTCACCTTGGATTAGATTGTAACTTGGATTTACTAGTGGTTTATATTATATTTATGTAAGATCAATCTAACGTCCCTTATCAGATGTGGTAATTACATTTTTGACCCAATAAATACAGCCTATGCAAAACAGACATTAAAGATATATATACTATACAACAATTTATAGAAAACATGGAGCGGTGGTTTCATTAAATCACAATTTGATAAAAGTCTTTCAATTCCTCATATTGCAGATTGAGTTGCTCATCTCTACTTGTTGTTGTCCCCTGAACTCAAACCCTGCGTGTTCAACCTCCTCGGTCAGATAACACGCGTCACGCAGACGCACATGTCTTCACCATGTGAGTGCTGTCGTCTTGAATTTCATTCTTTTTTCAGACTTTATGGAACAGAAATCCATTTTAATAATGCCATTACAACTCTCAGCCCCCCCCCCCCCCCTCTCTCTCTGTATGCTACATAACAAGCAGGAGATAGAGATCTGACTGTAACCAAGGTAACTAGCTGTTGTTTCCCTGGTACCAACCTGGATCAACAGGCTTGTTGTCTCACATCAGTGGCTCCTTTCAACATTTGTACTTCCAAGGTCGCCTCACTAGCTGATTATATCCTGCTTTCCTCCATGTTCTCGATTTTTCCAAGTGCATTTATTCATATGTCATTCAGCTTGAAACTCACGGAGCAGAAGGCCGAGGGAAAGGAAGCAGAATCCAACAGATTTCCAGTGGGAGGGCTTATCTCAGCGCTCCATATCCGCTGAGTCGGACTGACAGGCCTGTAACTCTTGTGGCGGGCCGCTGGCTGTGGGGTTAACCTGAGGTGGCCGTGAGCCAAATGCTCATGAGCACGCGGGTTCAAGTTTAGGCCTCGTGACCCTAAAACGATGAGGTGAGGGGTCGTGGAGGAGTCAGGAAACCATTGTTTTTAGAAATTCCAATTATTTGGTTATTTTAGTCGACTGGGGCTTGTATCCCCCCCGCACCCGCCTCGTTCCCCCCACCCCTGCTGAACTCCGAGGTCTGCACATCATCATCCTATTAACCACATGTGTGCTGGCTGCAGCTGAGCGAGAGCGAGGAAGGAAGTAGCGTGATACATGTGCAGAGCGGAGGAGGTAATGAAAGGATGTTTGAGATTTAACTTAGGGCCTGAAACACGAGTTATCAATCACAACACAACGAGGTAATTCAGTCACTGTTTGTGAAAGACAGTCGTGAAGTGACTTTTGTCAAAATACCTCTTTTGCCGTATTATTTTCCTTTTGTTTCGAAGGACACCCCCCCAAAAAAAAAAAATCTACATTTCCGGGACCACTGTGTAATCTGATAGCGGAGGGTTTAAATTTTACAGCCTTTCTCAAACAGTCAGTCGGAGCGTGTACGGTCCAAACAGACCTCGGAAAGCCTGTTTATTTCAGAGCAGATTATTCTACTTTACTGTTTCCTCGCCGAAGCCGGGGCTTGTGTGGAGGCACAAAGCACTCTCCTGTGAATCCATTATCTGCCCAAATGAGCAGTTTAAGACTCTAGCCTCTGTCTGACCCCCCCCCCCCCCCCCCCCCGTCCTAAGTTCCATACATACTGATAAACCAGGCATGTGAGCAGCAAACAAGTATCTCTTTAAGCATCTGCCACAAGGATCCATATTGAATTTGCAGGTGAATGCATCTGCTAACATTTGACTTGTGACTGACTTCACTGTCTCTTACATGAAGACAACGGGAGGAACTTCACTGTGTTTTTATAATTGGAGCTCAATTTAAGCCGACGTATAGAGCGTCACAATCAAAGGGTTTTGTCTGTGTCTATGCATTTGTTGTGGTTCACCCGGCTCATTAGCACCATAAAGCACCAAAAATCAAGAATGTAAGGAATGAACAGAGGGAGCGGGGGGGGGTAGAAGGTAGAGTGCATATGATGAAGAGGCTGCGATGGGTGTATAGATGCTGCAGAACAAACGGAGGAATGGCGCATCTCAACAAACATCGGTGTTTATCAAAGAGAGACACGCTCCCAGAGGATTGGGCCGTCGGCCCCCCATGGGTGCTGTGTCAACCCTTGGCCTGACTGATTGCCTCCCTGCCTCTCTGGCAGCTGTGGTGGGGTTTTTCTTCCATGTGATTCCAGCCTTTCCTGGACCGACCGCCGCCGAACAGAGCCCGATGCCAGGCGGCTCATTTACACTTAATAAGTCTCAAACAAAAAAAGCGCCGGCCCTGGGATGAATGGAGCAGGGATGCTTTCTCATCTGGAAAACAAATTTATCTCTGTCCCGCTTGGTGCAGCCACAAGCCCAGCGTCTAGAGGTTTTTCAGTTTTTTTTCTTACTACAACTTCTCATGTAATTCCTGAGGCCACATTATGAAGTGGGCCTCTTGTTGGAAACACATGCTTTTCAGTATTTTTTACCCTTGGCTTTTGGATAGCCACTTCCCTTATATAACCATTTCTTCCCTGTGCCAATACCACAGAAACCTTTTCCTTCCATTTAGATGCCTCAAGTCTCAATACAAGACGAGCACAATGCCAAGAGTTTAGTGTTGGTAAAAGAGAAAAGAAGAAAGAAAAGTAGTATTTGACTTAGGAAACGATAAAAGAGTGAATATTTTGATCGTAGAAATGACGAACGCAGCATGAATCTCTTTTTATAGCACACAGTTCACTGTCCCATCCCATAACGATTACACACGTTAGTTCCCGTTCTTATTGTTTAATTTATCCATTAAGTCATCCATCACCTTACAGCGGCTGTACGTTGGGGGGTGTGGTACCCTCGAGAGGGGCTTTGCCCGGCTCTTCATCCTCCTTTTGCCACTGGGATCAATGTGATGAATGGGAAAGTGATTCGTCCGCACATATATTCCATTTTCAACTCAAATCAATGCTGAATGAGAAGCATCTTCCCTCACTCCCACTTTTCCCTCTGAAAATGTAAAATGGTGTGAGTCAGAGTTACTGTATGTGCTTTACGAGATGAAATAACACAGCGTTGCTTTCAGGAGCACATCCAAGAAAAGGGGGGAAAGAAAGGTCACGGCAACATTTAGAAATTCTGTAGGTGGAAAATCTGACGCGAGAGAAACTTAACACCAGGCTGAAGATACTGTAAGTCTACCTGTAAGATCTATAGAACTGTTTTATGGCAGGCTAATCTATTAAGTATTAATTGTGATTGATTGTTTATCGTATATAAAAATACCTTTTACAAATCCCAGGAGTCAGATCTGAGATCTTGGAATAAAATATATATACACAGACTGTTTTATAAAGATGGATGAGATGTCTCCGCTTCCTCCTTTGATACAAAATGACACTAACAGTAAACCATGTGGAAGAAAAATCATGTGACTGGTAAAAGAGAAATCATTTCTAGTTTACGTCGCAACACGCAGTCGATCTGGATGTTGATCTCGCTGCCAAACTGGGACGTACACTGGGACGTACACTGGGACGTACACTGGGACGTACACTGGCCCTGTTTACACTACAGGAAGAAAAAAAAATATGATGAAACATTTTATTAGAGTAAACACCGAAAATGGCAATCAGCCTGCATTTCTGCAGAGCAAAGCCGGATTCCGAGCCACGTCCCATTCGTTTACACAGGTTGTTTACACTGGACTAATGGACCATTGGTCACTAAAGTTCTCTGTGCAGCTGCATGTGCCAGGGTGCTGTGTACATACAGTATATGAGTGAGGTACTGTACAATATACTACATGATCTCTTTTTTCTTTTCACTGGGAGGTTCAACTGGTTGAAAAATCCACTCTAGTTCAGCTGAGACACCTAAAATAACAAAACAATCAACAAACTAACTCAAATCACAAAGACGTTCTGATTTCATCATAATTTTCCATAACGTAATTGTGGAGCCTGATTAATTATACAACAGTGTTAGCATTTAGCCACATGTAGCATCTACTTTCAAGAAAGACAGAGAACTTGGACAACTAATTAAACCTCTTTCTGTATTGAAGGAGAATTAAACCTTAGACCACAATCCTGAAAAAACATTTCTAATTTCCTTTTAGACGTCTATAGAAACTTATTTGGGCAACGTCTACGTAAAGGACTCAGGAGTCAAGGAGGTAAATTCCGATATGTAGTGAAGAGGATAAGTAAGACTAGATGAGCCTGAAGGAGGCTGAAGTTTTCCACTGGTCACAAACCTTTAATTAATGTCTCTCCTTTAATTAGCTGTAACCATGGCACCCCCCCCCCCTACATTAGTAATTAAGTTCTCTAACCGTATTCTAACCACACTTTACTTTCATCCCCCACTATGGATTTCCATTTATTTTCATACACATTATGTATTTGTTCTGAAAGAAGTGACACGTGGCAGAGATGGAGAAGTGTGACGTATCAAAATAAAAAGCAGATTTAATAGAGACTAATGGAAATAGATTTCCCATCAGGAACAAGGGAGCAGCCGGCTCCGTGTCATCATAGTAGCAGATGAAACCACAACAGGGTGCACGTGAATCAGAGGAATCTCACATGCGAAGCAGCAGTTGGCGCCTGATGTTCTCTTTTCATGTCCTTTTTGAATCAAATGCAGAAAAACAGATTCATACATGATGCACTGACTTTACTTCGTGGGTCCCAGACACACTCTGGATTTCGGTGAATGTTAATTATCCCCACTCCTCAACACCCTGATGGATTATATCATTTTAACATGCACACAAAACCCCACCCACCCACTCTTTCACCCCGATACTGTCTCATACATGATTCCAGCACTTTTAGTTCGGCTCCTGTGGGTTGTGTCTGGCAGACGGAGAGGCCGGATGTCACCGTCCCAGCGCTCTGTCCTGACATTTGTTGGGGGAAACAAGCATTTACCGCTGGGAGAGTGGGATCTGTCCGGGGCCATCGGGGGGGGGGGGTACAGGCAAAGGAGAATGATGATGACTTCATCAGGGCCGAGCAGATTGGTCGCAGTGAGAGGATGGATGGAAGTAAAATGAAAATTGATCGTGGGGGGGCGAGACAGAGGAAAAAGACGTGACTGTCCTTTCTGTTAAAAAATAACAAATGAGCCCAAAGGTGCAAGAAGCTGATTACGAGACAAAGCTGCTTTCACAGGCGCCTGCGTGAGTTCTGAGCAGGTGGAGCAAAAGCAGCCCCGTTATTTAATATGGGGGAGAAAAGTTGTGGTTTCATCAACCTGCTTTTTCTCTTTTTGTTTCTAATTCTAATAATAAACAATTCTCATAGCTTTATAATCAATGAAGTTATTCATCGAGCAAAAGTGCACAAAGAAGTTGCTGGTTTCTGCTTATTTAATTGTTCTTTGGCTGTGAAAAGTTGTATTTCAGTAAGTCTGAATTGAACCAGTAGTTTCCACCTTAACTTGCTCTCAGATTTCCTGTCTTTATGATGATTATTCATGATTATTTTTGTAGATTTGTTTGATGTTCTTTGTTTGGCACCAGTTGCTTCTGCTTCCTGCTGTGAGACGCGGTCCCAGTGTTGGCTGCAGCTGAGCGTTACCACATTTACACCGACAAGGATAAAACAGTCCTGCTCCAGACAAGATGGCAATGAATCTCTAATTTCAGATAGAAAAATTAAAAAAAAGAAAGATAAATGAGGAAACAAAAACACTCCACCTCCCTGTGAAAGAGGAAACGTGCCCAAAGGTCTGTGGAAAAGTGATGTTTGATTCTGCACAGTCCGTAAACACATCACCTCACCCGTCAGCAGGTAGATTTCCATTGGCAGTGTTTGTAAAGACAAACTCCCATGACTCCACCCTGCAGCCCAACATCTTCACACTGCATATGTATAACACTCAAACTTTGATAAATCATGACAAGGCTCATTCAAAAGGAAGTGACATCCCACTTTAAGATGTCAGGGTTTATTAAGTGCTGCAGCACGTCAACCTTTACCTCGTCTCATTGTAATGTGTGTGTGTTTTTTATTGTATTCTATCCAGACCTGGAAACTGCAGCACAGAGATACAGGTGAATAAACAGCCTGCAAACATATCTCTCCTTTTATCATCCTGTCAGATTCTTATGTGCTTCCAGCTCCTGTGTAAAACAGACGCAGTACACAGGCAGAGGAAAGACCCTCCTTTATGTTATTTGTTCAATCACTCCAGGGCTGTCACAGCAGTAGCTTGGTAGGAATGAGGTTTTTCTTGGCAGCCTCTCTCCTCCCTCTCAGCATGTCGGCCTCAGCCTGCCATCACCTGCTTCAGCATGTTGGTCCTTTTTACCTGTGACGTCCATTTCAAATGAAAAAAGAAAATCCCTTTTTAATGAGACGCGCTTTCTGAATTACAGACGGGAATATGTCCGATGAAGAGAAATGGGACAGGTTTAAACTAAACTACAACAAACCACCTCTCTGGTTCATAAGTGTTTCTCTTCATCGTGTAACCTCTCACTTCCTTGAACATCCTCCTCCTCCTCAATCATGAGCACTTACTCAGCTCCTCACTCAGTGTTTCCTCTTAGACTAAAGGGCCTAGGTTGCAGTTTGGAGGAGAGCAAACGAATTAGAACACAATGATTACCTCTGTCTCTCTGTCCTTCGTGTGTGTTTTGTCATCCCTCTCCCTCTGCTGGAGCTGGAGAAGAGCCCGAACCCTTCGGAAAGCCGCCTGCCTCACACGCAAAAGGGCGACTGTTGCGGTGTATGGAAATCAGCTAACTGGTGACGGATTAAGAGATTTTGAGAAGTAATCTTCCAAAGAGGAAGCGCCCCCAGTCATGGATATGCTGTCATCACTGTTATTAATAAAGACATCAGGGATTAAATCGGTTAAAGTTTTGGCAGCATTTTACAAACGAGCAGTGTTTCAGCACCCCCGATCTGTGTTTTGTTCTCCAGAAGAGAAAGCCCGTGTTTTGAAGTTTAAAGATGCACCAAGTCATCCTCCCAGTGACTGAACCAGTGACGAGATCTTTTTTACTCTGTAACCACACAAACTAATAACGTTTGATTGTTTGGATTTTTTTCTTTTCCCATTCGAGATGAATCTAAGGACACAGGAAGCGGCGAAGGAACCAGACCATTCCGAGAGCTATTTGTAGCTCATTATATGTTCATTAGTGTTCACTAGACTCATCATGGCGTGCCCCACGGGGAAATGAAAGATTCACAGAACTTTGGCAGATGTTAAATTTTAATCAGAGGGGTCTAGACTTCAGCCACGCAAGCATCCTGAGCTGGAAGAGGGAAGAACTGGGTCTGCTCGGCAGGAGCAGAGACGGACCCATGGGAAAACGGTGTCCTTACACAGTTGGTGCTAATGTGTACAGTTTAGACCGATGGTAAATAATTAACATACTTAAACCAGAAGGCATCAATACCATGATGTTGGTGGGGTTACTTACAGAATTCTGAGGTTATAATTGCATCTGGGTTATTTTAATTAACCGATGTATTTGCTCTCTGACTCATTCTCAGAGTCCTCAGATTTCTTCCTTGGTTCCTTGCACTGAAATGATTTGGTTTGCAAGTAAAAAAGCACATTGCTCATTCAATCTTTGTTGAGTAATTGTAAATACAAACATATCCAGCTACAGATGGATAAATATCTGCCTAATAGTTGTGTTTGACAGATTATTTGGGTCTGGAAACACTTTTGTTTGTGCAGCTTTGCCTCTTAACTCGTCGGTTTGAATTCGCGGCTCCACAAAGACAAAGGGATCGGGAGCGTTGGCAGCCATTTCACATTAGAGGGTTTAATTTGTTTAAGCTTATCCAAAAAGTCTGAGCTTTGGTGTATCGATGTAGTATATATATTTTTATTATAACGGGTCAACAAGGAACAAGAAAATAATGAGCAGTACAGGAACTGGTGGATTCTTTCTGCTTAGAGTATAAATTGTTAGTGATGGACCTCACTCGCTCTTTCTCTTTGCGTTGTCTCTCCGTTCTGACTCGCGCCATGCAGATCGAGGATGACAGGTGATTGCACCCCCCCCCCGTCTTGAAGTCAGGATGAGGGCCATTACCCAGCTGTCCTTGGGTGGGAGGCATCCATCCCCTGTAAGAGGCATGACATGGCCAAGTGAAGGTGATGATGTTATGAATGAGGTTGGCTGGCAGCACAAGGTAAAGGCTGGCTGCTCTGTCACTCTGGGCAGGAGTTGACAGGGCCTGTGCACATGCAAGGAGACGGGGGCCTTGGGAATGCAGGCAAGGTTAACCTGAGTGATATCTGGATCTGAAAGGAGAGTGACCAGCCACAAAAAGGACATGATGGATGAATGAGTGCCATGAAAGTGCTGCAGTGAGTCCTGCACGAAGCGAAGGGGCAATTCTTGCCGTGCATTCCTTGTGTACCTGTACATTAGAGTGAGTCACTGACGGGTCCATACTTGTTCCACATTTCATGCCCCGGCTATCAACTATTGCAGATAATTGGTATGTGGGGGGGGGGGGGGGGCGGAAAGCAGGGAGATATCCCCCCCCTGCAGAAAATCCTCTTTTGGTTTGATGCCTCACAGGGAAAGTAGATTTTAGTCACAGCCAAGCAGCGTTTGATCTGGTATGTCCATTCGTTTCGTTGCTTCTCCTGCCAGGGGAGCTTAGATGAGCTAAACTGGCAATCATGCCACAGCGGGCCAGCGTTCTTCTCCAGCCTGTCATGGAGGGAAACCGGCCCAACAATAGCCATCACACGTGAGCAGGGTCATTCGCTTCAGCAGCCAGATCAGACCTGAAACTGAATCCTCCGGTGATATGGCAGAAGGTTATTAGACGTCAAGAGCGTGCACTGTCAAACGCTCAGAGGGCGAGCACTTCCCTCTTTCCCCCTTCCCGTCAGATGTCGAGCACCGGGGTCCTTCGAGGTTGAACTGCAACAGCTGAATGTCACATGTTGGGTGTGGTGTGCGGAGGCTCGTCTGAAGAGAAAAATGGGCAGACGGTGCCTGATTTTCTTTTCAGAGAGCCGGTGGCTGATGTAATTGAAGTGGGCAGAGTGAGGATGGCATGGTGCCCCCCCCCCCAATCCCCTCACACAGAGACAGAGTCCTCTCCTCCCCTCCACTGGCCTGCCAGGCAATAGAGCTGTCGAGTAGTGAGTCTACTAATGGAACACCCAGCTGGCTGGAGACTTCATCACGCTGCAGTGAATTATTCAGCTTCCAGAGGGCTCTCCCCAAATTATTTAAAAGCCCGCTTTGGCGTTCACGGGAACAAGGCAGGGTCCCAAAGAAGTGCTCAAGAGTTTGTCTTTATAGGTTTCCACGAGTTCTACCCATCTCCTCCAAGCACCAAAGCCTGAAAGATAAACTACTCTGCAAGTCTGGCCTCAGCGTAAAATGATCTGAGGATCCGAGCCACTTTAATGCAGCTGCTCCGAATTCAGACCGCTGAGTAAACCACCCCTATGTACGTTAATATGATGGTGACTTATACACATGAGATCATGTAGTTGGCACTGTGAAAAGTTTAGCACTTAACATCTCAACGAGTAAACTTGCTTTTCAACAGAAAAAGAAGTGCTTGGCAATCGAACCCCCCGATTATATACACTGCTTTTCTCCGTGTCATTGAATTTGAGCGATGTACTATCTGGGTTAGGACAAAAAAAAAAACAATATGCGTACACATCCTTTCATCGGGAAATCCCTCCTCTAATGCACGATGTCAGGCCCAGTCTCATCCTGCTGCAGGAGACAGCCCGCATTCATCCGTCCTTCTGGGTAGGTGTCCTGGCAAGGATGACTGATTGGAATTCCATCTCCATATACATCACACTCGATCCTCATCCACTCAGCAAAGAGTGGATAAATCACTCAGTCTGGGCCGTCCCTCAGCAGGCCCCAGAAAGCCTTTAATAACAGGCTCAAGCTGCCTGCAGTGCCGGCCCCTGATTGTTTTGAGTGAAAACAGATGTGGTCGCTTGCCTCACAGTGCAGCCTGTTCCGCGGAGGTTCTGCACAGAGCTCCGTCGCAGGGCCCTCGCTGCCATGTTGTCTCACTAACACATCCGGCACCGACAGGAGGCCACCTGAATCCCCCCCCCCTGCCCGCCCCCCTGCGGCCTCCGCTATTCCAGCGCCTCCCCGCTGCCGCGCCCCATTGCAAGAAGGAAAAAAGTTTCAAACAAGGTGGAAACAGGCTCCCCCCCCCCCCCCCCCCCCTCATAAAGCCTACTTGAGAGTCTGGGTGAACACATTCATGCCCGGAGGCCCTGATGAAATAAAACACCAACACCGTGCCCTCTATGTGAGCCAAAAAACACTGGCCATGTTTATTACATCTGACCATCTGGGTTTTACACACGTGCATGTCTGCCGGACACGGATCTACCCAGCCGTGCACTCACACACGGGTCAGGGGTCCTGCAGGCCGCCGATAGCTTATTAGCCGCATTCAACTCAAGTGCCGGCGACATGTGCTTGCTGTAAAATTGCCAGAATGCTTCTATATGCTCGGAGCAGTAAAGCAGGTACTTCCCCCTCCTCTCATGTTTAGGAGCGTTCCCTCTTTCTCTCCCTCTTCTCGGGGCCATTTGACAAAATGGTCTCTGGAAGGGAGACAAATGCCTCTGCAGCGGGGGGACGAACCAACAGCATCTCCCGCAGGGTCTTCAGTGACTGATATTCTCCACTGATTTGTTTAAACAGTCTCAAATGTCCCCCCCTCTTCCCCTCCCCAGCAGTTCCATTTCTACCCCAGTCCTATACCTCCACCCCCCCCCAGTTGAACATGTGGTATGTGCCCTGCCAGAGCCCAGAGCGGTGGTCGAGTTCCCCTTCAGGCCAGAAGTTTTAATTAAACCAGGATGGACCCATATGCTAACCCGGGCCCTTTAGGTTGATAGATGTACAGCGGCCTGGGTTGCTCCCCTTCCCCACTCCACACATAATCACACCAGCCACACTGTGTTCTCCCTTTAATTTCCCCTTGTCCAATTTGTTTTCTCACACCACGTCTTTCTCCTGGACTACGTAGCCGTGGTCGGTCCCGCCCAGCTCAATGTGTTCGGTGGAATCAGGAAGGAAATATTTACCCAGTGCTGGTGTGAAGGGGGTCGTGACCCCCGGGTCAAACCGGAGGTCAGGATGTGGGCGGCGTAGGTATGGAAAGGTTTAAACTCGTCACTAACGAGATGGCATAATGTAAGATGTCTGAGGCGAGTGGGCAGATTATTAACATTCCTCGTGGTTTTCAGAATCGCAGCACTCGTAGGTCTGTTGGTGTTGATGGTAATTTTATGGTAATGCACCTCTTGAGTTGAAAGTAGCTCCTCTCACACCACAGTTCTCATGTTCCAGTATAAGTTCAATAAACCTAAAACTGAGTTACACTCACCGAACTCTTTTTACTGCACAAACACAATTGCTCATTTAAAACGAGTTTAACGAGATATTCCTGAGATTTGACCATCTGCATAATAAATGCCCCCAAGGCTCATTCACTAATGGTGTTCACAAAGAGTGAAATTATTAAGTTTGAGTTCCTGCTGTGAGAAATCAGCAAACACATTCGTAGAGGCTAGAACAGAAAACAGAGGACTCCTGGACAGTGACCTGTATAATGACCCTGAGGCAGCTGTCGGACTGTCAACAACAAAATAAAATACAGAAACCTCTCCTCGAAGGGGCCATAGACGGTGACGTGTTGGGCAGAAAACTTTTTATTTCCATTGTTTTGCACACAATACGAGATGGAGAATGCTGCTCCTGGTTGGTGCGTGAACCTTGTGAAACGTCAAGTCAACCTCATCAAGAGTAGCGTCGGTGATTGACGCGGTTTCTCTCAAATCGCTCAAATGTGGCTCGGATCTTCGTATGTTCGGTTTCTTGCTTGAGGCTCATCGAGCACGACAGCCCAGATGATAAGAGACCCACATAATTATTACTGACAGTTTTAGACATGCACAGTTTAGAAATACAATTCCACATGTGAGGATGATCGTCATGGTAACATTAGGGCTTTGTGACCCATGTGCCTTTTGACTCTGAGCTAATTAGTCGTAGCTGTACAGTGAACAAAGGGAAACCATTTAGACACAATGATCATCCAGGATATGGTCGATTCGTGTTTGGTTCTATACTTTTAACTTTTTACACCGCGAACAGCAAATGAGCCGAACGGACGTAGACGGGACGTGTTGGGCTGTCGAGTTATGATCTTCAGGGTTCTTGAATTCCACAAAGAGAAGAGCGAGGACTTTCATTCAGTGTGAACTGCATCGTAAACTGTGGAAAGACACAAGTTCTTTACGCGTTCGGACTGTAAATCCCATATTTTTCAAGAAGTCATACCTCTGTTGCACAACATGTTGCCGTGCTGGTTGCCTGAGATGAGGTTGTTTTTGTTGAACATTACATGCACTTTGCAATTACAAACAAGCCATGTTTGATTAATACAAATTACTGACATAATTGGTCAGTGGAAATTGGTTATGGGCTTTTTCTTTTTCCCTTCTCTCCTTTGTGTAAATGGGTCAGGGAGACAGATTTCTCCCCCGAGTGGAGAGAGGAATGGCTGCAGCTGAAAACAAAATGAAAAAAGAGGAGCATAGCAATAAGCTGCAAAAAAAAGATAAAGCCAGTGAATTGACCCATTACAGTTCAGGGACTGAAGTGCTAACCCTGAGACGTCTGGATATCAAATAGGTTTGTGTTTGTCCGTGGCCTCATGTCACAGCCTGTGTGATGGAATGATGCTATAGATCTCTGCCTGCCTCCAGATGAATGTCCGATAAGGAGGCTCGGCTCACTGGCAGTTCTCGGTGTGAGGTGTGACTTTTGGTGTGCAACTGATTATTAGAAATTTGATATATATATATAAATAATTCTCTATAAGGCAAAGTTAAATGTGACGGGGTGGCAGTGGTTGTGCAAAAATGTCACTTACCCTGAAAATGCGTCTTAATTGTGTCCTGGAATGACTACAGGTTCAGTTATTTATCGTATCCAGTGTCATTATGTGGGTTTGTCTGTTCCCTGGGAACACGTGTATCATTTTGTCTAAACTATGTGCAAGAATGTGTGTATCTGCGGTTTTGGATGTGATGCTGCATAAACATGTTATGTACCACTAATGTTTTGTGATGTCGCGGCAGCGCCACACATTCTTTCCCCCTAATATCACTGATATTATCTAACCCTTGCAAACTGAATTGGTTTAAATCATCATGAATGGGAGGAAATGTGAAATACCCAACATATTTGTGCCTTTAATGAATTCACATTAGTTTTAATGTCAGGGTCAGGGACTAAAAAGCAACAAACACAAAATCAGCAAATCAGATTTTGTAATAAATAATGTGGCTTCTGCATGAAGTCTTTTCGAAAAAAGGGAACAAACCATTTGAATTAATATCGGAAATGTGGAAAGATGAAGTTGATGCATGAGTTGTGTATTTAAAAAAGTATCACAAGGCTTAAATTAGATAATCTATATACTTTTCATGAGGTGCTTTGTCGTTAAAAGCTAAAAACAAAATGAAATGGAGTTTATATCATGCCTTCACGCTAACTGCTACCTGTGTGTGAAACCCTGATAATATTCATATTCATGCCATCGTGACTGATGCCCCGTGAAGTGCAGCCGTGAAACAAAGTGGTGTTGAAGCCGCGGGACAAGTAAAAACAACCAGACAACAAACGGCAGCAGCGGCAGCATTGTCCTGCGAGGTACCGGCAGGCATGAGAAAGTCCCGTTTTAAGAGTTCAACCCTGCGATGCTCTCTTCTGCTCACGCTACGACTAAAGAAAGCCAGGATTTCCTAAAGCTCAGAACGGGCGAGCTCTCAACAGATTGATCGGCAGCAGGGGACTGTCCATTCTCTGAGCTAGACAGAAAAAATGAGTTTGCTCAGAGGGCGGTTTGCAGTAATGTAGACCTCGTCTGTGATCTCCAGGGCAAGTTGCACCTGAAAGGCAAAGACATAAATCTGCGGATCTGTCTTCCTCTATCACGATGGATCCTTTCTGTCTGGACATGGGTGAGTCAACCACATGCTTTTATTGTGAAAGCAAACATAATTACAGTTGGCTCTTCTTCCTCTGTAGCCTTGTTTCTGCACAGCTGTGCTTGCTGTAATAACATGTTGTTTTCTTTGTCTCATAATGATTGGCCTGCTTTTCACTGTAACATCATTATATTATTATCAAAATTAGCTTTCTTCTTAATGTATGCTCGTGTTCACTGAACTCAATAACCCATGATGTCAAGTGAAAACAATTCATAGTTTTTCAAAATGTGTGAAAAACTGAAGTTTTCGAGAATCCAAATTGTGATCAGGTGCATCATCTTTGCTTTTAAATCCAAAGAACTTTGTGTAGATGTAATTGTGTTGAGGCGTAGATCAGGGTAATGGGATGGAACCCTTTCCTCAGAGATGAGGAGAGTGGTGAGAAGGAAACCTGTGCTTTTCAACACGACGATGACCAAAAGTATAAACCTCAGACAACGCTGGAGTGGCTCAGGGTTTTGTGTATGGCTGTCCTTGAGCGGCTCAGCCGAAATCAAACATGAAACCACATAGAACCGAGTGGAGAGACCCGAAGATGACAGTTGTGATCTGAGGGAAAAGGATGAAACTGAATCCAGGTATGAAGACTGCTGATCGAAGGGTCTACTCCACAATGTGTGCAAAACCTTAAAAGGTCTACAAATAACTTTATCATCTCTAATAAAATGTATATTATAATTTTTGCTTCAGTTAAAGATCCTTCTCTGCTATTGAAATAGCTAAATAACTGATTCACAGTATGTATTTGTGTAGGCCTTGAACCATACACACAGTTAAGAACAGCTCCTCCAGTACATCCCCTCAATGTACATGTTTGTTTTTAGATGGCCGAGTTGTGATAGCACACAAAAGCTCTGTAAGCAAACTCATGGATTTCAGACATCACCATAAAGAAAAGCGGTTGCAGACAGAGATATGAAAGGATGGAGAACGGAGAAGCTCTGGTGTGTTTGTCAAAGAGGACTGAAGATTATTGATTTTGCAAGTGTGTGTGTCGAGGGGGAGCTGGCACATACCCTTGGAATTCAAGCAGTCGCTGTTGCAACAGCTTTGGTGATTTAGAGAGAAGGCTCGACTACACCCACCAACTTTCATGACTGTCCTGTAGATTGCTTCATACATATAAAGCCCCGGGAGACATCTTGTACTGTAGGTCAAAGGCATTTTCACTTCTCTGCAGTAACTCTCACCGGGGACTGTCAGCGATGTCTCCGTGCAGCTCCAGTAAAAGAATATTTTATTGCTCTTAATTCCTGTCTTACTGTGACGTCTCCTTTCGAAGGCAGAAGTAATATTCTGAACGAGCAAACATTCACATCCTCATAATCCGATGTAATCAGCAGGTCTCACCCTTTGATCAGCCAAAGCTCTCCTGTAGTCACAGGAGTTTGCCCAACTTCCGACTCAATGTGGATCAATATGGTGGTGAGGGGTCAGCTCAGCTCCTCGCGTCCCAACAGAGAACAAGATAACAACAAGTTTTGCTAAAAAGACGGGTTAGATACGGATCTGCTCAGCTGCTGCTCAGTTTATAAATCATTCAGAATAACTTGGCTTGGTTTGGTAGTTTTTTGAGGAAATCAGGGAAATGCGTTGCTCAAAATATAAAAAAGTGACACCCTGTCCCTCTGGTTTTTCAAAGTTGAACTTTATTTCAAAACCGTTTTTATAATCCTCAAGTGTTCAGATTCTAAAGCACCGCAAGAGCTTGCAACATTTGCAAAATATGTCCGATTGCAACTTCAGCTGATGAAACTAAACGTTCCATCGGTATGGTGGCATGGATCAAATGCATTTATGAATTCAAGTAATGGGAATTGTGCTTTACTGGTACAGATGATTTAAAAACCCATACGTGAAACGAGAAATGAACAACACAAATGTTTGCCTTCTCCCCCTTTCCCTTCACCTTGCACCTCTTCCTTTTTTAAGACTGCGAGAGGAAGGAGTGTGCTGCACTAACGCACTCTGTCAGGAGGCTGTAAGGTATTGATCGCAGGAGTGTATGATGGTGATGGGCTTTGACAGCCCGCTGCGTGGACTTGAGCTGAGTCAGACAGGAGCCGGCCCCGTCTTCCGTCTGTAAGGGGCCCGGGATCACGTTGGTGAAAGCCTGCATCGCTCCGCTCGCATGAGCGCCCTCAGACACGGGGGCAGCGAGGAGACGAGGGCAGCGGAGAAATGTGCCTCCGATCTTTAACATTTAGAGACGAGCTAAATCGTCGACCTCGCAGAGTGACACACAGCGGAGATAATTTTCCGTGAAGCAGTTTTACGCTGCTCGACATCTCACACGTGTTCAGCTTTGGAACATTGAGATTAAGTGTTGTTTTCATCCACTGCCTATATGACTTATTCTAGTGATTTCCTGTGTGTTCGTACTGTTTGACACCAGGAGGAGAGTGAACATGTTGGTTTCCTTGACAAATGGTGAAAACCACTCATCACAGTTACCTAGAGCCCAAGGTGACCTCCTCAGATGACCTGCTGTGTCACATTAACACTCCTCATGAGAAAGAAGGTATAAGAACCACCCCAGCTTCTGGTTGTAGATTCATATTTTAACTTGTCGGTTGTTTGGTGAGTTTTTCCTTATTCCCATTGATACCGAACAAACAAGTAGCTCAGTGCACCCAGACTACATAGAATGTTTATGGATTTTCAGAAACATCAGCAGGGAGCCTCTGATTCCTGGGAAGACATGACCAACCTGCTGCTGAGTGAATATCAACAGCTCCTGACTGTGGTCAATGCGTCTCGGTGGAAGACTCTTTTGGGGAAAATGTCCAGAAACGAGGCTGAAACATCCTGGACACAAAACGCGATTGGAGCCAGTGTCTGCAGAGTTTGACATGTTTCGACCTTGAGAAACATTTACTTCCCTGTAGAGGATTCAAGAGAAATGTTTCCCTTGTTGATCACTGCGATAATGCACCATCATTGTGGGAAAAGCACTATATGATGAAGTACCAGGGAACACAATGAGCTCTTGTCTGCTTTGTATCAGAGATACATTCGCTGATGTTTTCATGACCTTAATGACATCGTGGACAAGCTCTTATCGCTGGACGACTGTGCTCCTTATTAAGTGGCCTATTTTAGTTTTTTTCTATTATTTACATTCTACAGTCCTCCGCCTGTCTCGGCTCACAATGGAGCACGGTGCTTTGTGTGGACGGAGAAAATTGCTCCTGCTTTTTTGCTCTCTGTAATAAATAAGAAAGAAAAACAATAAACAGGATAACAAAAGGTTTATTATAGGATGTTCAGTGCTGCTGGATGTTGCACAAGCTCCAGCATCTCGTACCACATCCCTGGCGATCAGACTTGGAGCCGTCTTGCTTTATAAACAAGGATCAAATGGAGGAAGTGATATGCATGAATATGCACACGCTTATAAATGATAAGAACGAATACCTGGACTCTCAAGACAAAGAACAGAGAATCTAAGGTTGAAGTCTTCAGGACGTCGTAACACCACCTACATGGCAAATACTTCTGGCTGCTTGAATTCTTGTTTTCAATACTGCGAAGTAGATTTTTAGGGAAAAGAGTAATGCTCTGCTCTTTCCTGAATGTATCTCCCTGTACAGCAGAGCATAGTTTGTTTCAGAGTGCGAGAACTAAAAGTCCAGAAATATGATTCACACTCAGGGAACAGTGTGGACTTTAGTTAGTGAGACGGAGTGCGAAGGTGTGTGGGTTGGGATGGTGAATGGGGATCTAAGGCCTTTCCTTAAATGGAGTTTGCCTTAAACAACCTTAGCAATACCCTAATAGCCATGCCGGGAAATAATTGAGTAAATAATGAAAAGGAAATTGTCATTTAATGTATAATTAGATAATTCATAATTATTAGATAATTATTCACATCGTCTTTCTGACCATTGTTGGACCAAGTCCTGTCTGTGTCTTATTTCTCAAACAGAAGACCGATGCTGTGGACACACGGTTTCTGGACACATGAGGTGTGTTGGGTGTTCTGCTTTTGATTAGTGTTCCTACTGAGTGATTTATGTCGAAATTAATGAAAAGCAAACCTCCTGGCATTGGCAGCTGAGCGCGGGGCCCGCCGTGAGTAATCTCAGAGCGAGCACTACCCAAGGCTCCGACTAATGAGCTGGACTGAATGAAAGCTTTCATCAAATCCACTTTAAACACTGTAAGCAGTGTTTGGGCCTGTAGGAGTCACTCAGCATGACTGGCTCTGTAATCACCACCGAATGTGTTTTTGTGTGATTGTTGCCTCAGAGGCTCGTTCTTCCTCACGTTCTCTCGCACCAACCTGATCTCAGAACATTGTACATATTAGATTTTCAAGGTAAACGATAGAAAAGAAGCCCGTTTTCTAATATAGAGAAATCAAACCGTGGAAAATACTTAGCGCTGAACAATACCCATCCATCCATCCATCAGCAGGGTACACGTCATACATCTACTACTTAGTAGTTTGAGATCACCTAAAGTTTTACCCCTGTTTTAGTTTGAAACCTCCGGGGACGCGTTGTTGAGTCTGGATGTGCAGAAATGATGGGATCGATGATGCAGTTACTTGAATCTGCGTCCAGGTACTTCCAGTGGTGAAGACAAAATCTTGTAAACCCCTAGTTCCACCTTGTCATCCCGC
Source organism: Verasper variegatus (assembly GCA_026259375.1). Classification (NCBI taxonomy): domain Eukaryota; kingdom Metazoa; phylum Chordata; class Actinopteri; order Pleuronectiformes; family Pleuronectidae; genus Verasper; species Verasper variegatus. Next base: position 18,490,393 of record CM048061.1, on the reverse strand, counting down.
CAAGAAAAATCATCCCTGCCCCTTACTAATCACCACTGTTGTTCCTTGGCTCCTTGTGTTGACAATCTACTTCCTGTTTACACCGACACACACACGGCCAGTGTATGTAAATGCTCCTGTGATATCTCTTTAGATTGTAGGAGGAAGCCGAAAGTATCTGTAGAAAAACCTGCAGAGTTTTCTTTATCATCTTGTGCTGGTCCTTTGTGAAAGCTGTAGCAGCAGATGTATCCTTGGACGAGTCGACAGTCGTGAATGCCTGCAGCTGAGTGTGCGTCTTCATGGTCAGCGCTGAGTTCTCAGTAACTCCCTGTGAATTAGGTGGATTAGTTTAGTCAGTGAAAACTTTTCAGAGGAAGAAGACTTGAAGAAGCTTCAGCCACAGTTATTGCAGACGGTAACTCGTCGTGAGGGTCTGCAAACTGTTTTAGTTGCTACTGTGTGGAGCAGATTTCCGAAACATAATAATGTGGATTTATGTCTTGGAATAAACAAAATGCCACCGGATGGAGATGCTCACTCAAGCAGTGAACGAGCAGTTATTGATCTGTGAGAGTTCGTCGGAGCTGAGACAAATGTCACCCGTCCAGCTGCTGCTGAAACCACCACCTCAAGGCTAGAAACACACTGCTCATGCTCTAAGTGATTACAAGCGACCACGAGAGAAATCGTTCCTAACTGACGGCAATCAATAGCAAGCAATAGGCGTAAAGAGAAGCGAAGGACGGGCAGTAGATCCTGTGGATCAGCTCAGTGAGGGGGGGGGCGTTGATTAGCTAATTTATTGTTTCTTGGCTCTTTTTGTCCTGATATTTTTGATTGAAATACTGATTTCAGAAAGTTAGACCAAGAATCATCATGTTTTTTATTGTGTAAATATTCTTTCTGCAGAACCAACGACTCTGTCCCCAAACAGCATTCAAACTTAAAGTGCAAACATCCTCATCAAGGGTGATGCACGGTCTTTTAATGACAGTTTGTCTCACTGTCTCTTTGGCAATGTGCTGTGAGGTTGGAGAGCTTTAAACCCTGATGAGAGCGAGAGGAAAAGAGCAGCGTGGGGGTTGTTAGAAGGAGGAAGCTGAGCATTCCCAACAGGTCCCATGGAGATTCATCGTTTTCCCACAGAACCGCGGAGCAATTAGTCACTACTCATTAATGACTACAGGTCCCACACGGCACGCCCCAGCTGCCGCTGTGCCACGGATATTTGATTTAATTTCCTGACACTGCGCAAGAACGTAGACAGAGCACAGGAAGGTGGAGAGTCTTTTCTCAGGGACGGATTTGTGGAGGATTTGATTTTTTTTTTAGGCAATAAGATTGATGTGGCACCACCAGAGATCACAGGAAGAAGTTGATTGATTTATTGATTGATTGATTGATTGATTGATTTTTTTAAACAGGCACTTTAAGTGGAACATATACAGATAAATTCCCAGTTGGACTGAATTGCAGCTGCTGGTTTGTAGCGTACTAATTCAAAACATCATTGTCCTAATTCATCATTCAGACACAAACAAACAGGACAATATTGTATTCTACAGACATCATATTTTGTCTGTAGAAATTAGACAAATGTTAACAAGCACAAATATATATATAATCTCAGGGTTCTGCACAATTGGCCAATTACACTGCTCATGTTTCCTGTTGGTACAAACAAATGGGTGAATTTGATCAAGATGGGCTTGAAAGAAGTACAAACATCCTGAATGTCCTATGATGTTGTCATTACGCACAATTCATGTCGGAGTCAGTGTGGCCTGAATGTTTTCTTTCACCTGAGACACAAGATATCTGAGGAGAAGAGAAAATTACACACATCCATTCACCTCACAGAATACACAAATTTGACCCGACAGCAAGCTGCACACGACAACATTGAACTCAATTTATTTGTTTGTTGTCTTTTTTCCAACCTTTTGAAATCGCTCCAAGGATTTTCATTCCTGTTCCTGTCGTCTGTTTGAGTCTAGACCCGTGTGGAATCACTTCTGTTAAATAAAGCAGTCCAAAGTCTTTTAATGAACGGGTCACCTTGAAAGTTTTCTAGCTGAATTACTTTCTCCTCTCTGCTCAGCCTCTTGGGTCCTCGCGAACCCGTTCCCTTTGTGATCCTGTGCAAACGGAGCAGGCAGTGGGACACATGAGCAGGTCTCCCCCGGTGCTCTCATGTGATCCGCCTGCGTTGGATCCGTTTACCAGGCAGGCAGCTGCCGTGGGAGGTTTTGAGCCCTCTTAAAAAACTCCACGTCGAGCTATGGTTACAGGGCTGCGAAGTTTGAGAGCGGCGGTGGAGAGAAGGGATAACTTAAGGCCAGTGGGGGGGTGCAGCGGACCTCCTGCTGTGGGTTCAAAGGGAGGTCCCTAACAGCTGTGGCTCTCAGGGGAGGTTCAGAGGGCTCAGAGGGTGCTGCAGAGGGGGGGGTTCTGGGGTCACTCTGCAACTCAGTCTGACTTCAAAAAACCAAGTTGCTGTTTCTTAATTCCCCGTTTTCCTTAGATTCATTGAAAAAAGGAATAAAGCTCTGTCCTACGTGTTTTCCCGAGGATGCAATGCATTGGCTTCACGAATAAAAATACCTCGGTTAGATCCAACAGGGAATACGTAATGTATATAATACGTCTATAACATAATCGTTCAAGGCCATTGCTTCAAACTGAGGTCACATAGAATGCAGTCCGCATTAGCAGAAAGCTGGTTGTGTGTCTACGTCCTTAGATTTTTCTTTTTCGAGTGATTTAATGCCGAGAAAAACCTTGGGGAGGAAGTTGCATAGAAACCAGCTTTAGCAAAATACCTCATATTGAATCATAAACTTAGGAAAATGTCAGAATCTAAAGTCTGAACCGCTCTGAAGTTGACGTATACGCAGGGATTTGCTTTGGCATTCATCAAAATGATGATACTACTAAAGTTGGGGTTGGAACGGATATGCAGCATTCCCTTTCAATGAGTGCAGGCTCTGAGATGTAACCTGGCAGGATTCAAGGTTAGTTTAGTGAAAACAGGGACAGACTGTGGGATGTGGCGCTGCCGGTCCACGTACTCAAATGTTAATCAGAATCAGCAGAGTTATGAAAGCCGGGCTTATTTTAGTGCATTTCTGTGTGGCACTTCTGGAACACCCAGCTGTATCGAGCTGTAGCGGACGAGTTTAATTCTGACGTCCTTTCTGACAAAAGCCCTAAAAAAATCGAATCTTTGTTCACGTTAACTCTTAATTCTGTCGGGGTTTTTTTAACTTTCAGGAAAAATTTCCTGTTTCTTCTGGCGTCAGTACTTCTCAATATATCTGTAGACGATTTTAAGCCTGTTTCTCTGTTGCTGTGGATCACAGACAGGTGAGCGACATTAAAGGATAAACCCTGATATAACACACAGGGCACAAGGGCTCTTTAATTGAATACAATTGGCCTGAATCATGCGCTATTATCTTCAGGTACCAGACCTGAAATCAGTCGAGCTCCTCCAGTAAAGTTTTGGAATCTGTGGGCCAAAGACTTTAAGATTTAAAAGTTGATATTTCCCTGTAACTGGGGTCACTTAGTAATAATATGCGGTGTCAGTAGTTTCTTTCCAGCTGCATGGTGCCAAATTACTTTATCATAAATTTCCACATGAGTCAAATGCAGTTTCATAAAATATAGTTATTTATTGCAACGTTTGAACAATATAGCTTAAAGAATTATGGCATGACTGAAATTTAAACTTTTTATTTTTTGAGTTTTAAATCTCCTGTTATGGTTTATTGGCCGGTAATAATTGGTTTTTATTACGTCCCTTAACTTGGCAAAGTAAAAGTTGTCACTGATCCGAATCCCCAACTCTTATAATGAAAGTGCACGTGATATCTTTTAATGGAGTGTGTGAACGGCAAGAATCATTCAAACGAGCAAAAAAACGAAACGGGCCGCCTGACAAAAATGTGTGAACCTGACATTTGACTCATTTCACCAAGCATGGCGCTGGTTACACAAGGGTATGGAATTCAGATTTTAAAATAACAATAAAAAAAAAAAACGAGTTGTGTTAAAAGTTTAAAATCCACACCGACACAAATTCAAATGAAGCCTCAGGATGTTTTCCACGAGGCATTTCAAATATCCCAGTGTTTATCATAAAGAAAACAAACACGCGTAAGTCTAAGGAGTTTATTGTGCGATTATTGAATTTCCTGAGCTTTGATCAGTGAATGATCCCCAGCAGCAGATCCTCAGATAAAAGTCCAACTGTACTACATGTGTATCTGACTTTTCAATCACCCGGCCTATTCTTGTCTTCCCTAGTTAGAATGTTCCAGTAACGTGACACTGTATAAATATTTGTCCGACATAAGTGCGGGTCCATTCAGCTGATCCCGCGGCTCCGGCTCCGGCACAATGGCCCCTTATCCCGACCAAGTAACTCTACACTCACCTCCCTGGTCATTATTGATGGCCGAGTAAGTGTTACAGCCACAAACCAATTACTCTCCCATTAATGTTAGATGAGCTGCTCTACAAGTACAGCTTGATGCTTATCGGCTCCCCCCCCCCCCCCCCCCCCCCGGCTACTTGGTATTTTTACTTTCACTAATTTGTATAGCTACCCCCCCCACACACACACTTGTGGTTTTTCGCTCCTCGACAAGCGGGAGGTGTGAGTGACAGCTGGCAGTCTCAGCCCTACATCGGGGTGGGGGGGGGGGGATTTCTTCTCAGTTCAAGAGGTAAAGAAGTCAGGAGGTGAGCAACGTGTCCCCGCGGTGACTCTGGGAAATCTGGTGACCCGGTAAAGCGATATCACACCAGCGAAAGAGGAGGAACGTTGAGGAGAAATACAAAAATAAAAAAAAGGAAAGGAACATTAGAGAGGTGTAGGGATCGAATGAGCCGCGCTGCCACCTCAGAATGTGGTTTCACCGGCACTCGGAAACGCCGTCTGTAGGTCAATGAAAGGTAGAACATCTAAGTGACACATACACACACACACTTTAGTCTTACCCCAGATGTGTGTTTGAGATGTGCCAGACAGGTGGCTTGTTTGTTGTGGGTGTGGGGGGGGGAGGGGGAGGGGAAGAAGAGACAGTTCACAGATCAGGTCGCCACCTTTCACGTCTCCGTCAGCAGCGTCCGCCGCGAGACGTCTTCTCGGTAACAGTTATCCTACTTAGTGAGAAACTGAAACTGAGCACACAGGGTTTTGATTGTTTTTAATTAAGAAGCGTTTTTACTCTGTGAAGAGCGTTCAGCAGCCCACACACACACACACACACACACACACACACACACACTGTCCTTGAAACACCTCTACACACTTTCTTTTCTCAAATACATTCCACTTGCATTACCACTCGCAGGAGATGAGATGGGACTCGGTTGCTATAGAGAAGTGAAACCTTTGTGATGTTGAACGTGTGAGTGAAGAAAAAACCTCAGCTCCTGTGTGGCAGGAGCTCAGCTCCTGTGTACATTACTTAATGTAGTGTTTAAAAAGGCCCTCTCTGTCCTGGATGTCCTTGATACGGGGAAACCGCCATATTGAACTTCTGACGTAACTTAAAGCTGGACTCTGCTCTGCAGGGATCAGGATGTGGTGATACCTCGAATGATAGAAACCAGCTTTGTACGTTGACTTTCTAGTTTGGTCCGTGTCCCATCCACTAACATAGAGGAGGCAGGGTTTGTGAACTATGCTGCAGCCAGCCACCAGGAGGCGATGCAAGAGAGAGCTGTCATGCCGTCCATCTTTAAATACGGGTTGAGCTCTGTGAGTCCAAAAGGCGTAAGGGCGATGTGGTACTTCAAATACTACTAAAAATAAAAATGATGACGATACCAGGTTGTGTTGTTGTTTTTTTAAGTAGAAAATCCCTTTTAAATATACTTTAGAAGAACGCCCTCCTCAGGTCTAGTCCAAAGTCAGCGGGCTCCGTCCTCTGGGACCATAAATGTCTGCAGCTCATTTCATGGCGGTCTATCCAATAATTGTTGATATACTTCAATCCATTGTGGTGAGCTAATGGACTGACCAACACATTCATCCTGAGGATAAATCCTCTTCCAGGAAACTGATAATATTATAAAACAAAATGGCCCCCCACCCCCCCCGCCTCTCTCTCTCTCACACCTCCTGTGTGTCTCTGTAGGTGGTGGTGCGGAGGCCATACATCAGCAGCTTTGCAGAGGAACATGTCCTTAAGAATATGACAAAAAAGGAAGCAGGCATTTCCTCCTCAAGAGAGACTTTTTTTTTTTCCCGCCGCACGTCCTGTCTGATTAGCGAGCCCGCTGCCTCTTCCCCCTGAACTGCACCGCTCGGCGATTCTCCGCCGAGCGTTCCCAGACAAAAGGTTTCATGTTCTACAGCATGTTGTGAAAACGCTCTCCCCTGCATTCAGTCAGAAAAACGTCTCTATAATTCATAACTCCGCTTTAGCTCTGCACTCTATCGGGGGGGAACCGAGCGGCTCTGTATCGACTGTCTCCTGCATAATGGCTAAGTTTGGTTTCGCAGGATTCGAGTACTAGCATGAATAAATGTTAAAGTTACACAGTTGACAATAGTTGTTCATGTAAATATAAATAAATGTATTCCCCCGAGCAGCAAAACCTGGAGCAGACGCCTGCAGCTCTGTGATGGGAAATCAGGAGGTCTTGTCTCCTCTGGAGTCTGCGTGGGGGAGATGCATTATCCGACTGTCCGGCGAAAGTGGGGGGGAGAGTGGCTCGCTGAAGTTTATGGAGATTTATGGCTCCTTCCCCAGGCCTTAATTGCCTCCTCCTCTGTGGGGAGTCCTGGGAGGCCCGCGGTGAGCGGCGGACAGCACCGGGGCTCCTGCAGGTGGGCCCAGCAAAACCCTGTTTACCGAGACTCTTGTTATGGAGACAAATGGTGTCGCAGAGCCAGACGACAAACAAAGACGAGGAAAGTGGGGGGACGTGGACAGCTGGTGACTGAGCGGGCTCCGCACTTCAACTTGGCCTTCAGAGACACAGAGCTTTACTGGTCCCAGTTAAATATCTATCATTGTAGAGGGCTGTGAAACATGTTGATCTCAGGACATGGAATTTGTGATCTTTATCTATGAAGTGTAAATCTTTTAGAGTTTTTATCAAGTTAAGATGCATTTTTTGGGTGTTTCAGTCAAAAACAACCAAACATACCATTATCCTAAAGTTTTAAATTTCATCTAAATCCATAAAGACTAATAACCTCTATTGAAATAACATTTTAAAAATGAGGAATAACATCCTGACAATGTTTTGCTATGTTAATTATTTGAATGTAATATGATTCAATAAATTATTTAAATGTAAAACAAAGGTCCAAACACAAGTTCCCACAGTCTTAAGTTCAACCAACAGTCCCAAACCCGAAACTATTTCATTTCAAATCATACAAAAAACAAACAATAGATCCACCGCGTCCACTTAGATTCCATCAAACTGCAGCGTATTGCTTCCAACCCCTTCCCTCCTCAGAACTGACATCTGTAAGACATGTGACCACCAGACAAGTTGGGTGTTCAGTTGATTTTATAGATTTCATGTCGGAATTCAAAACCCGTTCTTCACATGAGTATTTTTGATCAGTTGATCGGCCACACAGAGAGACTGAAGAAGAGTTGACTGAGGCAACATGAAGAAACACTGAAACCCGACGTGTTTACCAAGCGGTTTATCAGACGCCGTGTGATATCTGATGGTTTCTCCTTAAAAAGCTTAAATACATATCAATTGCTGTAACGCCAGGGTGCTGGCTGGCGTTGTCGTTCTTTAAAGGAGAAAAGCACTTCCTTCACAGGTGGCGGGGGGGGGGGGGGGGGGGGGTTGTGAGTGCGAGGGCGGCTGTGAAGGAGAAGCCCTCATGTTTATTGCAGGGGAGCGGGGCCTTGAGTGACTTGTCTCTCCGTGACGAGCTGCTCAGGGAAGACGGCAGAGAGTAGCAGTAAGTGCGTAATGACTGCAAACAGTATACGGCGACTCAAAGCATGATTATATGCAGTAGTCGTGCCCCCCCCACCACCACCACCACCACACACATGCAGACACACACCACCCCTCCCACGTTGAACTGAGATTACCTACAGGTCGTAGGAGGACATATGTTGTCATGGCGAAGGGTTAAGAGAAACTTTGGTCGAGCGTGGTTGTGTAATATGTGAGTGGAACGGAGAGAGAGAGATAAGCCAGCGAAACTGCAAAAGAAATAAATGAATTATTGTGTAAATGCCAAAACTTGCAGGGTCAACAATCACCTCCAAATGATCAATTTGAGACGTTTTCAACAATGTGAACAGGCAAAACGCAGCAGCCCGTTATCCACATGCATAAATAGTACTTACCTTTATTTGAGCTGTAATGGCCATTAACGTGATTACTCCCAATCAGCGTTGTTCTGCCGCCCACCGGCCCATTACAGCTCCGGCCCCGCAGGAACACTGGGTTATGTCACGTGGCAGAATTCGGCGGAACGACGACCTGGAACCGGGAACCAGGCAACGGGGCCACAATTAAAATATGAAATAGGTTCCGCGAGCCATCTGGATGCTTTTTATTTCTGAGTACGCCGAGCTGCAGAGAGTGCCGACGTCACTCCATTATTCTGAGTCCATCTTAGATCATCTCAGGCCCCTTTTCTGCCAGTGAGTCACCAGCTGCAGGAAAAATACGCTGTGAGCTATTTAAATAAAAAAGATATATCTTGTGATACAGGACGTAGCTCAACTCCATTTTTATGCTCGTCTCGTGTTTGCGGAAGTGGCATCTATGCAAAGTAAACAAATACTTTGACCCCCTCAGAGGTTTAGGTTGTATTATATATTATTGATTTGGCTTTAGCCAGAGCTTTTCTCCAAGTGTCACCTTTTAATGAGTTGCATCAAACTTCCTGGAATACTAACGAGAATAAAAAATAGTTTTCAAAAACCTCTACTTTCAATCTGCCTGGAGCGCGATCATAATTAAGAGAGATGAGAAACCAGTCCCTCCACCCAATCTGTGGATCTCCCCATTGTCTTTTTACTCTGGATCTACTGGTGGTTAGATTTTTCTGTCCCCTCACTTTTCACTGTGTCTCTTAGGAAACACCCGATCTTCGCCAGCGATAAGAATCACGAGCTGTGTTTTGTTTTTCTCTGTGCACGTCGCAAAGCTGACGAGGCTTTGAAATGCGTCTCTGCACAGAAATAGTTCAGATTACATAACGTACAGTATAAAGCTCAGTGCTATCGCACCATGTTCACACCTTGTTGAAAATCTGCTACTTTTGAAACTAGATTTGAATCCTGCACTAATCAGAAGGTCGCTGGTTCAATGAAGTGTTCTTGTGCAACACACAGAACCCCCCCCCCGAACACCCCTGATGGCTGTGTGTGTGAGTGTGTTTCCAGATGTGTGAGTGAAAGACAAAGGTACTGCGACTGTGATGTAAAACACTATTTACCGAACTACAACATCCAAAGATGGAATGTAATGCAAAGCAGATCACACGCTTGATATCGTTTTAACCCTTTAACGCCACATTCAGAAGAGCTGAAGCATAAAGAGTAAAAATGAAAATACCAAGACTGTGCTCCCGAGAAAAGATAAAATACAGTTTTATGGAAGCAATGGTTTCCTCCATAGAGTAAATATACAGCGTTGGATTTAAGGGACATTTGGTGAAGGAAGGATTTTGTCTCCAACTCTAATGAATTATTTATTTCAACCCAATCCATGAATTTTCCCCTGCACGTCACCAAGTTGTTTTTGTGCCTAAATCTAATCAAACTTTAATCGTAGCAGATCAGAAAGTTACTTTCATGGGTTCGGAAGACAGAGGATGTGTTCTGCTGTTTGATGTGGACGACTCACAGGATAAAAGAGACGTATCCCTCTTCAAATGTAGAAGATTTATTCTTATATCATCATTTTTGAGGCCGGAACATTGACACTAAATATTGTCATTGAAAGCAAAACCTGAACTGACGAATAGAACATACTGGGGACTGAAGTCGTTTGGCCTCGAACCAAGTATTGGAACTGAAAAATACTAACAATAGCCTCACAATGTTTTTACTTTGTTTTGTTGTAGATGTGTTTTTCAATGTCAATCGTCAGGGTTTTTTCATACATAAGAAAAAGTTGTTGGTTTCAATTTCAGACATTTTTCAGTTTTCACCAACTCCCAAAAAAGTAACTGAACCTCTTCTTGTGAGTTTCTCCAAATGTTTAAAAGACCCTGTGTTTTCCCAGATGTATGGAAAACCTGCTGTGATTCAGAGCTGCTGTGATTCAGAGCTGCTGATGAAGCCCTCACGTCAGAAGTCAGGGTTTCCAGCTCTGTACCGGCTCCTCTCTGCCTGACCCAGTTGCTGGGAAGTGGCGCTCCGGCCCCGCGGTGAGGAACCCCCCCTGCCGTCCCCCCATTCTTCTCTCTAATGAAGACCAGAGGAGGGGATATCAGGCCCTCCATCAGCCCACAAGTCCACTTCACATGTTTTGATGAATCTCCGCACAATGTGCCGAGCCCCTGCGAGCTCGGGGGATCTCGCTGCCGGGCCCTTATCAGCATTCCTCGGAGGACGCCGTCAACAAAACCACATGGGCTATCGCTGACAGGTGACGCCTCCCCACAGACGGGCAACACCTCCCGCGTTTGAGCGTGTGATGGTCTGGGGGAGCCGGCAGCCGGATTGTTTGTGCGATCACGATCACATGCGGTAATTTGTCATGAGGCCCGTTGAGCACTGGGCTGCTGCAGCGGAGTTCGAGGGAGGCTTTCTGAGCCCATGATTGACACCTCGGTTTCCTACAGTAAAGAGTGCAAACGGAGGCCAGTCGCAGTGTTTCTCCTGTCAGTTCTGGATTAGTGTTATAGGTTATTAGTGTTTACATTTACTCTCTCACTCACACACACACACACACACTACTCTTTGTGGTATTGTGTGTTTCTGTATCTATACTGTAGCTCCCTCTCTGGTTTCAGCCTCTTCTTACCGCGGCTGTCAGCCGGTTTACTTGTTTGTTTGTCAGCATAACTTTGCAAAGACTTTTCACCAAACTTTGGACATGGGACAAAAATGAAGCCGTTTAATAACGACTTGGATTCCGAGACTTTGTTTTTTATCACTTTCTACTCACAAGATTTAAATGTGATCTTTCACCAATTTCCGAGGGAAGATCTTTTTAGATCAGAGTGTGAGAGTTGGTGCAGTTTGATTAAATATCCTCAGGTTTTCCAGCTGCTGGTTGGAGAAAGTACTGTGAGAACTTCAGGTTCAACATTTACTTTGACTTTTTCGTGACCTTTATTTTAGATTATAGATAATGTATTGAATCATAGTCAAATAGTAAATTAAGTAAAAGCATGTTATTTCTTTCTGCAGATACACTCCACTCCAAGTTGTGTGAATGTGTGTTTGCTTTATATTTTGACTAAATTACAATAGTGCATACGGTAAGAAAATGAGTGCAGATGAAAAGTCTGAATTCATGTGGATATTTCTCCTTTTCTCCTTTAACACTTCATAGACGAGGCTTTTCCCCGTCACACATTTCGACATCAGTGCGCTGTACACCCTGCAGCTGCTGGTTCTAACCCTTCACTGAAGCTATGTGCTAACTGTCACAGGCACCGAGTTTTATAGCTGCATCAGATAAAAAAACATGTACATTCCCCCTGCAGCTCAGAATGAGATGTTTGGTATGTTTTTGAAATCTCTACAGAGAGTGTTGTGGATGTTTTTCAGGATCCGTGTTATGCAACATGTGTTTGCACTGATATATAGAAAAGGAACGGTCCATTTTTCTCTGGAACAAGAGGGGAATCCTTTTCCTGCTGAGATCGTGCTCACTTTTTCAGGTGTTGCATCACGGAGGAGAGGGGGACCTTAGCGCTATAGTGATAGTAAGATGCAGCAGAGGAATAGTTTACTGTCTAGGGAGAAAACCTAAAGATAAAAAAAGAGACTGTGGGTGTGAACGTCAGATGTGCTTGAAGGGCATCGTCAGGAAGTCTGAGACAAATGTGTAAAGTGACTGCATGTGGCCTTGTTGAGCTAAACCCACAAGCTTTCACATTTCCTCCCTGATTTATTCATTTCATCAGCAGTGTAATGGAGGGGTAATGAATAGAAGAAGAGCCACTAAGAGAGCGACTGCATGAGGCAAAGAGCGGCAGGATGAGGCTCTACGTGTTTGCACGGCTGCTTCCGAACTTTCCTGGAAACGGGGAGCGGTGGGGCCTTTTTCTTTCTGGTTAAATTAATTTCCCGGCCATGTGAAAACACAGTGACTTTACGAGCTCTCGGAGGTGCAATAGGCTGAAGTACCGACACCGGACCACCTGCAGCCTGTTTACCTTTTACAGGTAGAAATAACACAGAAGCCGCGGACGAGGGGAAAGTACATACATGAAGAAAACTGTGTTTTTACCTCTTAGTCCTCCAATCATTCTCAAGCCCCTGTAGTAAAGACTTAATGGCTTGAAAAGCTCTCGTGGGTGCATTTTTCTTCAATCACCTGTGTGTTGCCAGCGCAGGATATGCAGCACACACAGCACACACACCTTATTCTGCTTCGAGAAGAAGCAGGCACCTTGTGAGAAAACAGGAAGTTAGCCAGCTGAGTGGTTTCTGTCTTTTGTCTGCACTGCACTTTCACCCACAGACGGAAATAGCGTGAATGGAAAGTGTGACTTCTGCCACAGAAAAACAAAATGTTCAGAGCTAGAGTAAAAATAGAGGAAAAATTGGCAACCTGGCGTCTGGTTAGTGAGTCTAAAGGCGGCTTCCCTTTAATTTGCCACTCACGTATGGAGGTGGAGGTGGAAATGACAGAGACGGGGTGGGTAGAAGGGAAAATTAATCTCATGAAATTTCTTTGCACTCTCTTAACTGAAAAAGAGGTGAAGAGCTGAAGCGAAACCGCCATCTCCAGCACTACATTCTGTTTGCTCTGCCAACTTGTTTTTTTTACACTTTCAACATCCTGCACGCGGCTCGCCACGAGAAGCCGACGCTGACGCTGCTGCTGCTGCATCATTTACACTAAAAAGCTCCTGATCACGACAAAAAGATCATGAAGAGAGGAAGTAAAAGATGCCTCATAAACAAGCTTATTAACAGCAGCGTGTTGTTAATGCCATAAGGAGACTGAGACGGCAATTTGAGTGTAGCAGCACACACACACACAGACACACACAGCAGGACAATAGGGATAATGGAGAGTGGGGGTCCAGGGAAAGGTCAGAGTCTCTAGTAAACAAATGAGTATTTAACCATAAACAAATCATTGGGCCTCATAGACGAAGCACTGACTGATGTTACCTCAGGTGACAAGACGCTTAACCCACATAAACAACAGCTAATCACCTCTATCTATTATTATCTCTCACGAAAAAGGAAAATTTTAGACCTTTTCTTATTATTTGTGAGGTTTTATTTACCTTAAAACTTCTTATCTCTTTCCTTTTGAAGGTTTCAGCTGCTTCTACAGGGCTCGTCTTTCATCCTGTGAGATTAACATGCCGCCACCGCGGTTATGTTCGTGTTCATCTGAACAATTTTTTTTTACAGCTTTTTCGTAAAAGATTGCACACAGCGATCTATTCCCAGACTCTCAATAGTGACAGAGCATCCTGTGGAGCTTTGTGAAACATTTATGGACTCAAGTCACAGGGAGATGATTGTCAAGATCCAAAAATAGATTCACAAGTGTGCGTCTGCGTTTAGATTGTGTGTGTGTGTGTGTGTGAGGGTGGCAGCGCTGGTGGTTTTTCTGTGAATGGTGCAGTGAAAGGCTGACACTCTTCAGCTGTGGGATGGAGGTGATCGGGGTCACGGGGTCAAATGGGAAAGAAACACCTAGAAAATATAGTTCAATCCCCTTTTAGTGTACAAAGAGTCGGGATTCTTTAATATGCGATGGATTTTACAGCTTGTGCTACAGCAAGAAAACGTAAGAGTACGCTGACAAGACTATCTGATCAAATCGTGTTTATTTATAAAGCACAGTTTTAAAACAAGTTGACGAAAGTGCTGTTCAATGTAAATAACCGTATAATAAGAGGAAATAAAAAACTAAATCAAAGAATAGCAAAAGCCACCGAAGAATTTAAGTTGATAAATCAAAAACCCTTTGACGTACAAATAGACGAAACAGGCTAAGTAACTAAATAAGTAAATAAAATAAGTGAGGGGAAGTGAAACTGAAAAGAAAAGGGGTATTTAGAGGACTGTTGTTTAATTTAACCACTTTATAGTTCGTCACAGTAACGTGTGCAATTCGTAGAGTTTGTGCTGAAACGGCAGCACGTTGCCGTCGTTTGCACACGAGACTTCCCAGAAACACGACCTTTCCTCCGCACCGCGTTGTATCGTGTAGCCTGCGTGACCTTGACACACTGAGCCCGTTACTTTGACCTTGCACTCGAGCGCCGCAGACGTACGAGCAGAAGAAGTCGAAAGAAGGACCGCAGACTGCATCCACACGTGAGCCGGGATTAACATGTTGCCGTTTGACGGGGAAGAAAACTTTCCTCTTAACTTTTTAGGCGAAAACAATCTGTACACACACAATAGATTTAAAAATTCTACTTTGACTTTTAAGAAATAAACACTTCCCATGTCACCTGCCCCCCCCCCAAGAATCTGTTCATCCTGTATTTGCATTTCATTGAGTTTTATGCTTCCAGCCCAAATTTGCCCCCCTTTAATTTTACATAATCATATAATATTTATACTGCAAAACAAAAATAACAAAAAACAAACTCTGGACCCCCCCCCCCCCCCCCCCCCGAAGTGTACAGTAAACAATGAAAATACAATTACCAGGCTTCTTGCTGCTTTTCCTCCAGGCAGTTGGCCAAGACGTGCTTGGCCTGCATCCTGCATTGTCAGATGAAATGAGGGGGGGGGGGGGGGGGGGCACACCGGTGCTGATGTGACTGTGTCACAGGTTCTGGAATCAAACAGCAGCATCACAAGTCAATGCAACAAGAACAATGAACACCGAGGGTTGTTGTCAAAGAATCCCACTCGATTCCAGCTCGTTTCCCCAAAATAACTGCGTTGAGTAGGAGAGTCGGTGCAGCTACTGTACTAACGTCTGGAGGATGTTGTTTGTTGTCGCTGTTCCACTCGGGGGCCGGGCTGCAGAGGTGCCGCTGCTTCCTGGACACTTGACCGTGGGATTTAACCAGATTTTCGGAGACAGGGGACTCGGGAGCGATCAGATTCTCCTGACCCCCACAGACGGTTGGATGGATTTATGACATGTCAGAAACTTTGGTGGCTCTTTAACTTCAGTAAATGGAGTGCAGCTATCGCGATCACGTTCGCGAACAAACTTCCAACATATGAAAAAAGTGGAAACTCTTTAGAAAATGACCCCGTTCTTTTCTTTCTAAACGAGCCGTCTTGTTTCTGTGAAGTTCAAATGGGACTTTCCCTCCATATACATCCAAAGAACGCGTTGAGCTTGGTGAGAACTCCCTGATTATTGTCTGAGGCAACATTGCCACGCGTCAGAAGGAGTTTGAATCATTGAAACAGCAAAGAAAATGAATGGAGGTCAAACAAGCAGGTCGCTGCCTCTAAATCATTCTCTCTTAAAGTGAAAATCCTTTCGGGGATAAAAATAGACAAAGGACGTTTTCTTAAACACCAATGTGATTTTTATTTCTTTCAGCTTCAAGCAGAAAAACCTATTTTCAAAGATTCAGGCCGGGATCTTTCTTCCTTCATACGTTTGAACTGGCTCTAGAATACAGCTGCTTCTCATTCCGTCCTCGGTGTGTTTCCTGGGTCGTAGCCGTTTCACCGCTGTGGCACAAACCTCTGTACACAGAGTTTAAGATAAGTCGCAATTACATAACCAGAGAAGATTTGAAATCTGCTCGAATAACACTGCATATGAATGGTTGTTTTCACAGCGCGGGGCTCATTTCGGGAGGAAGTGAGCTTCACATGAAGGTAATAAATGGAGTTTCCTTTTTGAAATCCACTCTGCGCCGGCCCGAGTGGATGACAACTGCTGATAAGGTTAAACAAACAGCACGGGCCGGGCCACAGGGCTGCTGGAGCTCACATACAGTACACACACACACGTACACACACAACCCGGGTCCCGGCATGCGCTGAACCAACGTGTGCCATCATCTGTAACTGGTTGTGTTGCTTTAAACGGCCTCAGTGCTGATATTCATCACTGTAACTTCATCTGTTTACATCCACAGGTGCTTAGAATAAAGCAAACAGAGAGGAGCTGCTGCTGGAAGCACCCACTGGAAATGATTGTGTTTGGTTAAGGGCTCATTATGAAGAGAAGGGAATCCACTGGCTGCATTGTTCGAATATCAAGCAAGAGATAATAAGACTAAAGAAACATGAAATAGGAAATGAGCTTTAATGAATTGCTATACGGCATTATTTAGATTGTCTTATTCAAATTGTTTTATTTTAATACCTGAATATTTAGCTGCTCTAATTAGGATTTACCCAAATTTTTTTTTTAATAAATACATTTTATTCACATAGCCTAGCTCCTTCCATACATAAAATACTTCACAAAAAATAAAATAAGGAAAAAAACATAAATAAAATAATACAAATATGTATTAAATTGTATAAAGGAAATATGAAAAAAAATAAAAAATAAAGAGTCATGGTAAAGATATTAAAATAAGTCTTGGGGGCAGAAGGAGAATGAGTTTTTGCTCAAAGCCAAACCAACCTGCGGCAGAATCAGGTGGTTTCATCCCCTGAGGACCATGAACGTCTGTGCAAACCCCAAAACTAATAATATTATGTCTGAGAGTCTTTTATTAACTGTACTTAAACGTTTGAGTAGAGTAAGAGTATAAATCTGGAGGTTATTTTGTGGTCACTGTTGGTGGAAGTGACAGCCGGTTGTACAGTGGTGGCACCAGCCAGCGTGGAAGGCATGGAGAAGCAAGCGGCTGCCAGTCTTTTCCTTCTCTCCCGCAGAGCTGTATCATACCTTGTCGAGAACGGCTCCGATCTGGCAAAGAGAAAGTTAGAAAGAGGAAGGGAGTGGGGGTGGATGAGGAAAGGGAGGAAAGGGGGGAGGATGGGCAGAGGCTTCCTCACAGAGCCTGGAGCTGTGACTGTGAGAAAAGACTGTTACGCTATCTTCACAGAACCCCCTTAGACCGAGGAGGGATTTTATCTCTCAGTCCTCTGGGACTGGAAAAGGCAATAGAAGGTTATTTCCTGAGAAGTGAAGCACGGGAGGAGGAGTGGATGGGGAGGAGGAAAAAAAAAAAAGGGGGGAGAGAGAGGGGATAAAGAGGTGAGTGAGGAGATCCAGGATGGGGAAAGGAAGGGAACAAACCAAAGCTGCAGAGGCACAAAGCGAAAACAAAACACAAACACAGCCTGTCGCGGTAACCCCCGCGTCCCACCTCTTCACTCTGAGATTTCCACAACAAAAACATCCACGCTGCATCTGAGGCGGCGCCGGGTCACAGGCAGAGGTACGCAGAGAGCGAGCCTCGTGGCAGCAATGCAGTGCATGAAACGTTTCCACACTTTAATGTCCTGCCTCCTTCACACGCCGCTGCTCCCCCTTAGTCAAAGCTGCACAGAACAAATAGCTATCAAAGGGGAGAGGGGAGGCAAAGGCATAAATCCAGGATTGAACGGGACGGTCTTCAAAGAGAGGGGACGCTGCTGTGGATCCACCGAGTTCGTCTGCAGACACGGTGCATCCCCCCCTGTAGAACTTCCACAGTTGATATGTGCAGTGTCTGCTCTGACAAGTCTTCAATGTGCAATGCTCCACATTGATGTCGCACCCCCCAGGAAGACCCTCTTTCCGTCCCCTCAATATGCATGATTTAAAAAACAAAATTAAATGAAGATCCATTAATTATTTCATTGCCAATTGGTTAAATTGTCAAAAAAAGAAAGTCTCTGGATCCGCACCCAGTCCAAACCCGCACCAGAATTGAGTGGGTTCTGTCTTTGTCCAAACCTTCCACCAAGTTTTGAAATCTCTTCGGTAGTTTTTTGTGTAATCCTGCTGACAAACAAACCAAAGGGCAGACGTGATACATGACCCTTGCTCAGTGCAGTTACTCCACCACGTTTGTGGATATTAAAAGACGTGCTGGCTCTCGAGCAATGATCAAACTCATTCAGCGTCTGGACGAGCATCAAATCTTTTGCTCAATTCATATACATTTGCCTCTTTTCACCCAAATCCTAAGGAAACAATAACTTACTGTCCACTTGCATCAAACATGCTTGGACGATAATGATTGGATTTCTTGTGATTGATTTTGTCTGTTGATCTTAAACTGTGTCCACACTGTGAAGCGCAAGGTTGCATCATGGGACAAAAAGATCAGTAAGCGAAAGATCGGACACGATGTCGCCACAACTAAAATAGAGACAAATGAAATACTGCTGCCTAAAAACTACAGAGTAGTAAGTTGTAGTCTGCTCATTTGGAAGAGTGCCGCAGTGTAAGCTGTGCAGTTACGTGCACGTGTCCAGTCCAGTGCTCCACATCCACCCCCCACCCCCCTGTTCTCAATGCGAGGGTGACTTTGAAAGAGATTTACTGTTGCCGTTGCAGATGACAGGGCGCCGTCTCCCTCCCTGTTCATCAGAAAGAAAAATGGACTGGGGGGGGTCTCGTGCAGGACTGAGCCATCCGTCTCGGCCCTAATTATGCACAAAGCCGCTGACGGGGTCCTGTTGTCGTAGAGGTTCCTACTGCGATGGGATCAGGACGATACAGTGAGATGGACACCGCACAGAATCAAGCCATCGGTTAGATAATAGAGGTTGTTTCTATTTTCGTCTTCATTTAACATATAGGCCTGCAACTGCAAATTGTTTCTACTATCAATTCATCAGTTGCTTTGCAGATAAAATGCAGTTCTCACGTTGCTTGTTTTGTCAGAATAACAATAGCAAAAGAAAATGAAGTAAAAATGATTCAAAATGGAGAAAACTGGGTTGTATGTCACATTTGAGGAGCTGGAAAATGACTTAAACAAATTTAGACACTCGCTTCTAAATAGTTAGAGCCAGATTTTTCCTTCCCGTCTTAACCCTCGGTTGAGAAATCCGACACCGAAATGTGTCCCTGGTCCTTTTTTTCCATTGTCGGTCCTTCAAAAATGATCTATTCTCTTGAGGAGATGTATGTGAGGAGGGGTAACTCCCTTCCCCGGGCCCCCCCCTCCCCCCTCCCCCCTTATATATATATATATATATATATATATATATATATATATATATATATATATATATATATATATATATATATATATATATATATATATATATATATATATATATATATACTTTAGAGTACGTGTGACAAGAGGCTTTAAAGACTCCTGATGCCTCCTGTTCGAGCTGTTTTTTACAAGACCGAGACGCAGAGTTGCTCCAGGAGGCCTCCTGCTCTGCACACACTGCCTCGTCTGTGCCCCCCATTCATCGGTGCAGGCTGAGCGGCCATTTATATGCTTTCTATCACACTTCAGAGGAATTTTCCATACGTTCGCTGTGTGATTTTCATGCCTCGTGTCAGTGTGTGGATGAAAACGCGTTGGAGAGGGTTGTCCCTGCACGGCTGCTCTTTCTCACACACAAAACTCCGTCTGTAGGATGTTACACGCGAACAATGAGCAGACACCAGGCAGTAGCAGACAAAGGCCCGAGTCAAACTGTATAGGAATTTAAATAGAGCGGTCCCATAGGGTTGGTTCTCTGCCCCCCCCCCCCCCCCCCCGCATTTGTAAAAGTGGAGAGAAAGAGAACGGGTTAAAATTCTGTCATGTGGTTCTTCTCTCCATCCCACTGTGGAAAACATGATTAGTTTTTGTCCAAAAGTCCTTGTGCATACGTTATTGTTCCTCTGTATTCGGGCTAAGCCTCTTTCTTTTACCCATTTCCCACCATTCTTTCAAGACATAAGAACAAATGGTGGCATGTAAAAAAAAAAAAAAAAATGCTGCTTTCATATTCCTGCGAATTATGTGTTATGGTAGGAGTCGTCTTTTTGAAACGGGAGAGATATTTCGAGGGCAAGAGGCCTCGGAACTTGTGAAAACAGCCGTCATGTTTTTATATGTGAAAGAAAAAAGATCTTTTCTTAAAACTGAACCTTGTA
The DNA here is from genome assembly GCA_026259375.1 of Verasper variegatus. Lineage (NCBI taxonomy): Eukaryota > Metazoa > Chordata > Actinopteri > Pleuronectiformes > Pleuronectidae > Verasper > Verasper variegatus. Next base: position 18,470,269 of record CM048061.1, on the reverse strand, counting down.
GCTGGGAGTAAGTGTGAATAGGCACAAGGTGTTGGAGGAAAAGCAGCTGCAGTCCTTTCAGTCCAGCCAATAAACAGTATCTTGCTGTAAATAATCCATACTTGTAGTTCTATATATATATATATATATATATATATATATGCATTTTGCAGCGCTTACACTCTTTGTGCACGATCCTCTGTGTGGCTGATTAACTTGTATGCGATGCGCCAGACACCAGATATGGGAATGAATTATGCAAACAAATACAGTTATTGGTATAGCAAGAAAAACACTACAAAGAGCCTGAGCCCCTTAGAAAAATCTCTCCGGTCTCTGACTAATTTTATTGTTTCGAGACAAACAAAAAAAACAAAATAAAGGAATGAGTCCGGCCCCCCCCCCCCCCATGTGCTCACAGCAGGAGAGCAGGAGACGAGCGGCAGCGAGCGGCGGCCTCCCCGACTGCACAGGGTGTGGGTGTGACACTTTCCTCTTTTCTTTTTTTTTTCATCTTATAAAATTAAATATTCTCTCTCATCCTTGCCATGGAGCTATAAGTGCTTCAGGTTGGGATAGGGGGGAGGAAGGGATGAGGGAGGGAGGGAGGGAGAGAGAATGTGTTTTTTTTTTTTCCTCTTCTCCTCTGCAGAAAAGTAGATATATTTAGAAATAGGGACATCGAAGAATAACCCCCCCACCCAACACTAAAGACGTGCGGAGAAAAAAATTGAAATCACCAGAGAAGGAAAATCCCACCCCGATAAATCACATTATGAGAAGACAGTAAGAGGAAAGAAAAGCAGGGAGGGATGCACAGATGGAACAGTTAGTCCATAACTGTTGAAATATTTACAGCAAAGTCTGTGCAGATGGTTCAATTATGACTTGTTCTCTAAGAGCCTCTGACAGACCATTTGTCATTCATATCACCTTGCAACAGAGGGGATCTGCAGATAACTGTTCAGCGTTTGTGTTGAAATCATTCTAGGGGTCATGACGCAGTTTGCCGTGGAATGGATACCACAGTTCCCCCCCCCCCCCCCCCCCCCCCCCACCACCACCACCGCTGACCTACAACGACTGCTTGAGATCTGAGATGTTCATTTGCCTTGTATAAAACGGACAAGCTCGGCGTAAACAAAGCGGTCAGATCTACCTACCGAGGAGCGGCCGGTTACCCCGAAAGGATACGATTACGTTTTAACAGCTCTGCTGCTTGTACGGTTATTTGAGAGCGTTATTTTTATACCGAATTTCATTTGCGTTACTTGGTGGCGTGCCAACTGTGAGCACAGCCCAGAGCATGTCTTCCTCATTTGTGTTAAATAAGGTTACGTAAGCCTGTGACAGACCTACGTCTGCATTTCGTCTTACTCCTGCAGAGAATTTCCAAAACAAGGAGAACTTGCCAAACTCTCAAAAAACGTCCGGGTTGTGCGGCGCTAGTGATTTAGTCCATGAAGCTGTAGCCCCAAAAAGTAACGCTAAGGGGGAATTATGCTAGTTTTCTTTTTCTCCAAATAAGGGTCAGGAAAATAGACAAAAGACTGAAGAGTAATCTGACAGAAGGAAAACATTAGATTTTCTCTTTCTATTTGATTTGAAATGACACAGAATGACACACATTATCTGTCAGCTGGTGGAGTTGCTCCTCGACTTTGTCCTCTGGCCCCTTATTTGCTTTCTGTAAAAACTCCTTCATCCAAAGTGTTGGGAATGACCTATCACATTACATAATTCATGCATTGAGCTTGTGAATAATGAATGTTTCTGCCCCAGTTGATGTGATGCCAGGGGAGGAACAGCGCTGCTCCGTGTCCAGCATAGCATCTCTGCAGAAGCACAGGTTGTGTTTGTTTTTTTTGGTGTGTGTGTGTGTGTGTGTGTGTGTGTGTTCTCTCTCCTGCATGCACGGGTTCCACAGTGCAAACTAAACAACGAGACATCAACGCGTCAACTTGCGGTTTTTCATTAATGTCTCATTGTTGTTTTTCCCTCGGAAGACGTATTTTACCAAGAAATTCAAGAGGATGAAATCTGCCTTGCAAAAATAACTGAGTCATCAGTCCCCCCCCCCCCCCCCCCCCCCCATCAGACCAACTGTCTGTGTTAATGTTTCATCAGCCTTTTGGGCCCATTCATCACCCTCCTTTGTGCAGATGCCAATGAAGCATCAGACCATGGGAACCTGGTGTTTTTTAAAGAGCCGGAAGCGACTCGCGGCCGGTGAAACTGAGCTTTATTAATAAACAAAAGCTGACGTGTTCGCGGCCCAAGTGACCAGGAACTTGCCGAGGCAGGAGTTGGGGAGTCGGAGCCACAGTTGGTGTCATTAGCGGAGGAGCAATGAGCCGGCCTGGGGCATCTCATCAGTTCTTGTCACCAGGCTGGTTTCATTAGTCACTGTGCAGATGACAGGGGCTCTTGTAAAGGATCTCTCGCCCCCCGTAGAGAGCCAAGTGTCCTCGCAAATAGGCTGCTGACCTCCAGAGCGTCTCTGGTCCTGAGGGGGCAGAGTTTGGGGGGGGTGGAGGCGAAGATGAGGGCCGGCCAGGAGCCGGGGTGAGGCTGTGCAGACTGCGAGGCAGAGCCAGGCCGGGACCTCTGCTTTCTGGAGGACCCTGGGAGCTGACCTGCCCCTGACCCCCCCCCCCCCCATCTGTACAATGAAGTTAGCCGACTGGTGACCGCTGCACGCTCTGATGAAATGGCAGAAATGCAGGGAGAGAAAAATTCCGGGGCCCCTCTGAATGAGAATGGGATACCCAGCAGTGACATGCTAATCCGCTCGGTTGACGATTAGGAGTTGGTGGGGAGCGACGGCGAGGCTGGAGAGGCAGGAATGAAATGACGAGGGAGAGAGAAAAAAAAAACCCTGGCAGCTTTTTGATGTCTCTGCCATTTGATTCCGTCTCTCTGCTGCACTATGTAAATGACAGCGGCTCTCCGAGAGTGGAGGTATCTGTCCAACACGCGGACATGTGATGGGTGATTACGCTTTGATGTCGAGCTTCTGTCTGCATCTGCGGTGAGAGACGCGGAACACAGGCGCGGTTTTGATATTCATTTAATGCACCGTCTTTATAAGCAAACGCACCGACACTGGATTATAAGCACTTTGATGGTTGAATGGAATCAACCATTCACAACATGACCCATTTTATTTGTCTGTTTCTGCATCTGCTTTGTGTGTAATCTCTGTACCCATCTGAAAACGCACTAATTGTGCAGATCGTTATCTGAGCAAACATCCAACGCCAGCTTTTGTTGCCTGATAGCAACAGTGCGCTCCTTTTTAATAGCCTCTAGTATGACTGTTCTTTCATTTCCTGCAGTGTCAGACTACAGATTGAAACCTGACAAATCTTAACCCACAACATGCGTAACGTGCAAAAAACCGATCTGGAGACTGATTTCTGGATTCAAACTGAAGGCATCCAAAGTGCAAATAACGCTGATAGTGATGTCCTCCAACATATGTCCAAACACTTCTGCCTGTTTCCCCATCGAATGGACAGTTTGACAGGCCGTTACATAAAACCTCTATTTCATATTTATATTGAGAACTGATCACCGTGCTTGTTTGGCGCTTCCTTTATTGATCAGATCTGAAGTGAGTATTTGTTTCAAACAGGAAACAAGCGGCGGTGTGTCCTTGTCAAATGTTTTCTCGCCCATCCATCAACCCTGAAGCCTCCATCTAATGCATCAATTCACTCTTTATATTACGTCGCCTGACTTCCTCCAGTGCCGCTAAAGGTCAGCGGACAGTAAAACATAATTATGGGTCATAATAAGCTGATTGCACACATGAGCTATGAGGTCGTTTTTTACGCCTGTCGTTATTTTAACTAAACGGTGAATCAGCCCACAAATAAATTTTAAATTGGGTGGTCAAATTACTCCCCCTACCCCCCCCCCGCTCTCCTCACTACATGCTCCTCCGAACAGTAATATGGGATCTGAGACGTCCTTGACGATGGTGGACGTCAAGGTCACCCAAAGAGCCCCGGAGTGAGGAGACGTGAATTAAGTCAACGAGAAGCGTCCATCTCCAAAGGGAGCGAAGGACGACCTCCTAGATTCCGATTTAGTTGCAAGGGAGGATTTTATTTGTCTGTTTGTTCGTTAGTTAACAGGATTATGTAAAAACTACAGCTCTGTTTTTCCAGGACGAGTGGGGCACGACCCAACGAGGAACCCATTCGATTTGAGAGTGGATCCAGATAAACATAGAGAGATAGGGCTTTAGCCTCTGAGGAAGTCTGCACTCTCCAAGTCCCCCCTCTAGTCGTCTATTCTTTAAATTGATTCAGTTTCATTTTCACAATTGTTTTGTGTTGTTTTCCGGTCCCAAACTTTACTCTTTCTTCACACTCGCCGCTCTCACTTGTAGAAGCATAACTTCAATGCATTTCCTGCCCAGCACCAAATGACAGACCGACAAAGTTAGCAACTAGCTGGGGGAGCACAGAGCGGTGGAATTGAATGGAGAAATGTTGGCTCAAGGGAGTAGGGACACAAACATATAAGCTGCTGTTTGCTATATGTTAAGACGTAGCACCAGTGTTGTACTAAAGCTTGTTTACGTCGTCGACCAGGTGGCCAAAAAAAAAACCCAAGAAGAAGTCAATGTGTAGAAAACAATGGACATGGACAGCCAGAGCGACACAATATACACACACAGTACCACATGTTGACGGCAATGCGTCATGTAGACTCATTCATCACTGCAGTACAATAGCAGACTTCACCCACTGACGACTTCCATATGGTGTGGTCCACTCTCACACACACACACACACACACACACACACACACACACACATACACAAATCAGACTTCACGCTCCCTGAGAAGTAAAACACGCTTTAATGTATCTACTGTATGAGCCTGGGGGTGGCCCGGAGAAGTCGTCCCCCACCCACCGGCGCCCGCCATCGTTTGTACTTTAACTCCGAACCCCCTCTCTTATTCATGTGCCCCATTGTGCTCCCCAACAAACGGTGTGCTCAATCGCATTATCATTACAGAGGAAATCAGTCATATTAAGCCGCTGCGCTGTCATTTGCCCCACAATCTCAGCTGTGCGCCGCCAAGCAAGCGTGGCGGGACATAAGACGCATGTGAAATGAGATTTGCATAAACAGTGCTGCGCCGCCATCTATTTATTTTCTCCCCTTAATAGCCGAAATATAAAAATAAAATGAAATAAATAAGAATGAAAAGACGCCGGCTGTTTGCAGAGTATCGTCCCCGGGGTGGGGGGGGGGAGTCAAACAGGTGTTGTTACTGGTGCCGGGACTTCATTGATGGTATGATGGTAATAAGGACGTAATGACCCTGGTGATGCGATCGGAGGTAAAGGCGAGGAGAGAGCGTGGGAGCAGGTGGCGGCTCCTTCACAGGTCTCTCCATTGTAAATCATTATACGGCTAATGGGCTCATCATATCTGTGTTTTTCTATTAGCGGAGGTGAGGTTGTAAAGACTTTTGGGGGGGGGGGTGCGAGTCTCAGGTGAATAATCTTGGATCAAACACTCGTCCAGCAGAGGCGCATGTCCCCGCCACCCACAGCACATCGACCCTGGGACCTGTCTGCAGAGAACACGGGATGTGGGCGATTAGTCATCGGGACGTGTTTGATACACACTGAGTCACCACTGGCTTTCACCTCCTGTGTGTTTCTTTACTCTACACTGTATACACTATATACAGTCTGCCAGGTGTATACAGGATTTCCCATGTTGATGCAGGCTGGACAGGAGTAAATACTTCAACCGTCATAAAAAGTGGAGCTTGGACGCAGCTACGTTACGTTTAGAATGTGATCCCTCGTCTCGGAAGAACTTCAGATCTTTAAATAGTTCACATTAGTCTTTATTGTAATTTGTACTTTTCAATACTTTCATAGATTATTTACTGACCAAACAGGCCATTATGTTGTCTGACTGTCAACAGACAGAAAACATTGCAAACACATTTGTCGGCTCTACAAACTTTACTTTATTCTGGGTTAAGTAACGTGAATATGCACCTGCGTCCGTTTTACTGTGCATTAAAAGGCCAAATCCACATCAAATACATTTTACTCAAAGAAAAGTTTATTAACGGTAGTTAGAATGAATGAATTAGTGATTTGATGCTTTAAAAACAGGGTGGAATGTCATGATTGATGCAAGATGGCAGCAACTGAATCTGGAATCTTGTGCCAACAAATTGACAATCAAGCTAGCTGCCATGCACACTGGTATCTGTTATCACTTCTTTTCTGTAAAGCCCTTTGCATCAGATCAAAATCTTTCACGTTATATATATATATTTTCTTTTTGCAACATCTACTCAGACGTTTGACGGCTGCAGCTTGATTGGCCATGTAAACTTTTGCAAAAAAATGTCAGTGTCGTCAGCTGGAACCGAAAGCTAAGATCCTGACTGACAGAGAGGAGATCAAGCGTCTGTGTGTCTTTCCCCATGAATAATGAGTGTGTGCAGGCTTTTCTGTGCCACTGAAATGATGTGTGTGTGTGTGTGTGTTTGTGTGTGCGTGCATTTGTGCCTGCACTTAAATGTGCATGCTTCTGTTTATATACAGCATATGCGTGAGTAGGCGGATGGACAGATATGTGGTTTGTGTGCTGTTGTTTTTGTGCACACGTGGGTGATGATGATTGTGTGTGTGTGTGTGTGCATGCGTGTGTGTGTGTGTGTGTGTGTCCTCTGGGCTGGAGCAGGCTGGGTGCGTCAGCTGTTAGCCGCTCGTGTTAAAGTCTCGCTGCCACAGTTCAGTGAAGGACCGGCTCTCTCCGCTGACAGCACACCTCCCCCCTCTGCGTTTCTCTTCCATCTGAAATTTCATAGATGCATTCGGGGGAGGGGGGGGGGGGGGCAGCTCAATGACAAGACGTCTCTATTCCTGATCCAAAAACCTCCCAGCATCCAGCAAACTTCCTTACTAAGCAGCAAATTGGCATGCTGGGACTATCGCTTCACTCATCTTGAACGGCTCTTTTGTGGTTTGAAAAGTCCTCTGAAAACTTTTTTATACTTTGTCATTGAGAGGCACTTTCATAAAAACTGCCTTCATACTTAGAATATTTGTGCGAGGGAGGAATACTGTAACTCCTTGCATAATCTGTTTTGTTTACTTTTCCAGTTTCAGTCTATATAGGTCCAATATATTATTCAAAATACCGGCTACAGTTATTTCTCCGCCGTCAGTTTCACAAGGTAAATCACCGTGTGAAGGATTTTTGCGCATTTTTGCTTAATTTTCCTTTCGGTACTTTCTCCTGCTGACAGCTAAAAACGAGTTTATATATTATTAATTTCCTGTGTAGGGGAAGGAATGGCAAATCTGGAAGGTTCCTTGCCTCTGAGGTGTGAAGGCCCCCCCCCCTAGCAGGGCCTCTCGTTAGGGGGGAGGGAGGCCTGCAGGGTGTGTGCTGTGGAAGAGAGAGGAAGAGGGTTAATCACGTTTTGCAACAGGATGGGCTTCCCCTTGAAGTGGGAGACAGAGGTAGGAAGTGTCCAGATTTATGGGGCTTCGTAGCCGGGGCCATTGTAGCCGCCCGCCTTCACCGTGGCAGTTGACCAGCAGACAGAAGGGGAGAGTGTGAGCGGGGCTGTAAATCACGGCGAGAGTGTGGCTCAGACACACGTGCACACAAAACACCACCGGCGCTCCACTCCCACAGCTCACAGGCAGATAATGTGTGAAGGGGAGGGTGGGGGCTGCTCCAGTGGTCGGCCGACAAGACGGAGATGATCTTGAAAAGTTTTTTTTATTCTTTGCTTGTTTTTTTAAAGAAATCGATAAAACTCAAGAGACTTTTAATATGTTGAGTGAGTTACATGACCCCCAAGGCCTGAACTACTATACACAAAAATAAGAGGCATCTCGGGAAGGCTTATCTCTACCAAGGACACATAGTTGTGAATTTGAAATAACAGAACATGTTTTCTCTTTTGCCTTCATCCACGTAGAGCTGCATCAAAATACAGACAATGGACAGTTTTTTCTCGAGGATGAAGACATCCTGAGAATGATGGATTTTTTTTCAGGGCTGAACTGTGCAAAATTTCGAATCCATTCAGACTCATGGTCCCCTCACTTAAAAATGTGTCAACTTTCACTTACCCCTGTGTGCACGTGTCATCGCCATTCCCTCGTAAAAACATGATGCTTTTCAGATTTCTGGAAGTCTAATGTAACATAGACACTAACCACAAGATCCTGGCAGCTAATTACAGAACATAACAAATAATACATTGATAACTTTCTTGTTGTCGGCCCTCACCCGTGTATGTAGCACATTTAGAGTTTTGTTTAAACAGTGGAAATTGTTTTGACAGAATTGGGCTCAGCCTGTTCTGAGAGATCTGCCTTGAACCGAGGACGACAGAATCTTGTGTCTGGGCCTCACATACGAGCGAGTCTCGAGCCAAAATAAAAGACAGTTAGAATCGTCCAATATCTATTATCTTTTATTTCTCCAGCCAGTGGACCAACATCCTGCCAAGTAGTTCCCTCTATTTTGGTATCCTGCTAATTAGGACACAAACAAACAAATGTCTGAATTGCACAAAAGGAGAAGTCTGTAAAATGTGGGGCAGGGAACTGGCAGCAGCATCATGAGGAGGGTTAATCCAGACAAATAGCCTCGCTGTGACTCTCCACATCCCCTGGGCTCACTGGGCCCTGATGTCTCCACAGGCCTCCTTTCAAACAACAGGACAAATGACTTTGATTTCAACGAAGAAGAAAAATGCATCTATCTCTATTGCATCGTCCGTGTCGGAGTCGTAGGTTTAACTCCTGTGCACGTGTGGCGGACTGTCACTGCCGGTCTGCAGGTGAGCACTCAGGGACCCACGGAGGAGGTGTCCTCTTACTTCACTCTGATGTTCCCTCTCAATGAAAATTACTCTCTCCGTCTCTTTCAAGCTCCATTGAGTCTATTTCCTTCACGGGCGGTCTGAGGATCACTTAACATGCAGCGTGCACGTGTGTGAATATATGAAAACACATGTGTGTAAGTGTGTGTGTGTGTTGGGGGGGCGGGAGAAAGTCGTGCGAGTGCCACATCCACAGTTTAAACCGAGCTGGTATCTGATCATCCGAGCTTAATGGCTCCAGCAGGTCGGGTGGTCTCTTGTCATACCTTCGACTGCTGTGCCCACATGGACTCTGGCCTGGTTAGACCATCCATCCTCGCGGCGGCTGTGAAGCCCCCTCGCTGAACGTGCGCTGTGCCCCGTGTGTACACAAGATCTCTGGCCTCGGCGGGGAATGTTTACCCAGCTGAAGTCCAACAGTGTCGCACTCTCTCCCAGCTGCACTGTACCGACTGAAGAGGAAGTCACTCAGGACACGTCCGCTGACTAATATCAGATCTGCAGAATCCTTCTCGGAGGTTAATGTGTCAGTTGGAAAGGTAAATTATATATTATTTTTCCCTTCACATCTTGGTTCACGTACTTCCCCAACACGTGCACTAAGCATATTAAAGCACGTACATTTCAAGGAAGTTAAAAATAGGAACTGCAAAACAAACATTCACACCAATCGTTCATCCATATGGGACTGAACTGGGACCATTTTGTTGCAGGATGTGCTCTGATTGCAAGTGACAATGGTGCAGAGCAATGCAGGATTAGGAAGCAGGATCAGCAACAATGCAATGCAAAGCAGCGGCGCTTTCTGTAAAATGTAAATTGGACTCAAGAAAATCTCGACAGCGATGGTCGACACTTCTCCTTCCAGTTGCCGTTATATTCGGCTGCACTCAACAGGAAATCCAGGAGTTCTGCTGTAATTTCCAAACAGAATTGGCTGCAGTAGGACTGAGAGAAGGAATATTACAGATCTTACATAACGTGCTCAAGACCCCGAACTTAAACTATATGCAAATTACTGATTGGATCACTTATGTGATTAATTCTATTCTCAAACTTCCACGTGCACGTCACTTGTCCTCCTTCAACTCCAGACCCCCCCCAAAAAAAGAGAAAGGCTTGACTACACCTTCAACCCTTTGCACAGCCATAACTCACCTTCCCAACCTGTCGGCTCCAGCGTCAGAGTAGCTCCATCATCGAGCAATAATGCGGGACTCAATCGTAGGTATGAAGATGATGCTCTGCAGGGACGGTGCTTCTCCGCCGCGTGATAAAACCAGCTTCTGCCAAGTGCTGACGAGATTTATCGCAGTGTCTGTTCTAAACGTAGCCAATTTCACTTTAATACGATATTAAAGAATGATGCATGCCCGAGTTTCAGACGTTCCCCTCCGAGGGAGCCTCATCTGCCCGTGGCGGCGTTCAAAACCCAGCACGGTAAGCCAGTGATACAGCTGATGTAATGTTCATTATTGATAACAGCCCTGAGCAGAATGGGCTCTGATCGTTTAGGGAAAATATTGTGTGATCTTTTTTTTTTTTTTTTTTTTTAAACTAGCATTTCTTGGCTCCACGCCTAGACTCCTGCCATCTATCAGTTGAGTTTGATGGGCAGATAGCCACAAAGCTTTTATCAGCTGCAATGAGATGAACTCTGCCTGCGAGAAACATGGCAGGGAAAACCAGCGCTGTTCATATTGAGGTGAAATGTGTTCTGCAAGCACCTCGTTTGAAACCTGGATTGTTTTCTGAAATCTGTATTTAATAGGTCTTTGTATATATATTTACTCTGTGGAGTATAAAATACCCTGAGAGAAACTCTAAGACAGGCAGGGTTGCTGTGATTTAATCTTTCTGAGATGTCCTTCAATTTAAATTGTGTAAATCATTATACTGAATATCACGTTTTTCTACTTGGTCATAAACAACATATGTCAACTTGATGTTTGACGTTTATTTATTTTTAATTTTTAGCACAACTTGGGTCTCATTTTCGTAGGTTTTGCAAACAATCCAGTTGAAATAATGAAAACCTACGTACCGAGTAATTTGCTGTGACTTTAAAAATGTGGCACGCTGACGTTTTGCAACTCGAGTAAAGATGTATGTCAGTGTGTCCCTAGATCTCAGCAGTTTGCTTCACTGAGCTTCACAGTCCGTACGTAAAGATGGACGATTTGGCACAACTGCCCAGATTCTGATTCCAAACGGCAAAAGCCCCAAATGATTGCAGCGTCCATGTCTGGGATGTTTTGGTTACAATTTGTGTTATCTAACTCTAACCTATTTTGCACAATGGGAGGAAGTAGAGACGCATCATCCATCTTTATATCCACTGGGGGGGGGTAGAACAATATTATTATAACTAACTGGGCAAATAAGAAAATAAAATCTAAGCTCAACCTATGATTGGACGTAAGACTCTAATTTACACTGTACAGAAAAGAATGGAAACCAGTGGCAGCCTGGGACAGGAAAATAAAACGAAAACTGCAGTGTGCATTTTGAAAGTGGTCCACAAAAATGTAAATTACAAACATGGGATTTGTGTTTACTCTAACACACCCATGTGGTCCCTACACATCTGTCCTCAGTGTTTTTGGTTTTGAGACGGCGTAGACATTTCTACGGCCACGTATGTGCTTCTGTGCGTGTGATGGTCGCTCTTCCTGCCTCTGTGTGCGTCTCCAGTGTTCAGTGTGTCAGCTCTTGTTGATTTCCGCAGGGGAAGTTGCCTCAGTGCTATCCTCAGACAAAGCCCTGACCCCGGGGTTAAGGAATGTGAACTCGGGGCTGTGACGATCAAGACCTTCCCTCGGGGCGGACAATGCCGAACACCTCAGCAAACGCCCAAATGATCTCACATGCGTTTGTGCACACCTTTTTCCTCGGCCCGTCAATCAACTGGTCACATTTAAGTGGAATCAGGCTTCAATGCAGAGGAATATCAGGCATTTCCTCTCTAATACAAACCAGATCAACTTTGAGGGCTTGCCTTGAAGTTGTTCCCTTTATTTTGATAAGACGCTTGTCTTAATTTGAAAAGATGGATTCCAGTAGTTAAGCTACAACGGTTCAAGTCAATTTAGTCAACAAGCAGAAATGTAAAGATTTTCAGTTGTTTCAGATTCTTACATTTGAAAATGTGCATTTGGGACAATCACTTGGACACATCAAGAACTTTCAACCCGTCACCTTCAACTTTTTTGAGCATTTGTTCACTATTTTCCGACCACTAACTAGAAAATAATTGCAGAATATTTCCAGAGTACATTTATCCGTACATTCCTCAGGACTGGAAACCATTGTCATTGCCATTCAAAACGGGCCATAATCACTTTTACGGATGAGCTTGTTGTGAATGGTCAAAGTACAAAGGAGACCAAAAGGCTCTTGTCTCATTTATCACCCACTTCAGGAGAGGCAGAAAGAAGAGGAGGAGGAGGAGGAGGAGGGGGAGCTGTCAGAGGTACCATAGCAGAGTGTATTGTAACAGTGGTGGTCTCTCATCCCCTGAGGCCCAGACACATTGCTTAAAGTGGAGAGAAAGACGACAGGAGGAGAGAGAAAGAAAGAGGGGGAAAGGACTGAGCAGAGAGATATATCGCGATTAAGAGTGTAGTGTGTACTCGAGGCCTGTGAGCGGAGGTGTGAGGCGCTGAGGAGAGCCACAACAGCCTCAAGAGGATTTATATGGAGGGAGGTGAAGGGTCAGACTGCTATTAATCATGGCCAAAGTTGAGGATTAAATAGCCCGGTGCAGAGGGCCCGATGAGAGAACCTGGCCTGGTTGAGGTGATTAAAAAGACCAGGTCGTGTCTGTCTTCTATTACAGAGCAAGGACCTGAGGCAAGACGGCCTTCTGAAGTGAGGACAAATAGGATATCCAATCACCGCCCTCCCCCTCCCTCCCGCCGCCAATGAGCATTTACTCAGCCAATTAAGCGACCGAACATTAACCCACAAACACCACGCATCTGACTATCAGCCGTCAGACGGCGTCTGGTGAGAGATAATTGTTTACGTGGAAGACAAGTGACAAATGCAAATTCTGGTTTCTTATCAGACATCTGCCCAATTACACAGAAACACAACCTCGTCAAATGCAAAGTCGCACATTCTTTCTCACACATGCGCTCGAACACACCTTGAATCGGTGCCCGGTCAGACTTAACTTTGCCGTTTTTTTCATCTTGCACAAGTGCTTTGATCTGCGATATGCCATGCATTGCATTAATTATGCATCCCGCCTCAGTGCAAACATGGCGAACACCTTCAAGTGTTTAATAGGAGCAAGCTCATCACAGGGGCCTAGAGGAGGGCTGCAGGAGGCTTATGTACAGTATACGCTTGCATCGCTCCTATATGCTCTGCATAAGGGATTTTACGGTATGGGGGGGGGGGGGGGGGTGAAGACTGTGGAGCTCTCCTTCAATCTGGGCCAAAGCAGGGGGCCATTTTTCACTTCACCTCCTCTCCGAGCACAGGTTGAGTGTTTAAAGGAAAGGAGGCGCGTCGCAAGATGGATGCGGCTTGAATTTGACAGTTTACTTTCAAGGAATATTGCAGCAAGAACAATGGCGGTGAAATGATCAAGATCTAACATTGGCATAATGCAGCAAGAGTTATGCAAATCCAGCGTGCTGCTGCTTGCTGTAAAGCTAGCCTTGGGGGGGTTTATGTGAGTCCGCCTCAAACTTTTATGCATCTGCACAAAATTCATAGAATTTTTGTACCACGTTGGCACAAAATTAAAATCATAAACATTAGCAGATGCAGAGGGAGAGTTCGGGGACGTGTTGGTTTTGTAATGACGTTTTTTGTTTGGGCGATTTTATGCCTTGCGGTCAGGATTGGGTTTTCCAAACCGTAATTTGGTAAAATATCTGGATTTCTTAAGCACATTTCTTTTCTTGCAAAGGGTTTCTCTCTAAATTTCAACGTTCAAAAACTCCTAAATGTGCAGCAAACACACAAGTTCCAGTTCCTTGAACGTCGGCCTTTAAATCTCAACAACAGCCCTTAAACCTTTAACAGCTATAAACCCCGAGTCTGAATTTAGAAAGGACTCGGGGTGTACAGCAGATTGGAGCGATAGGCTAATTGCTTGGAAACATCTCTCTACATGAGCCAACAGCCGCGGTTCAACAGATGTGACCAGGTTAAAACAACAGGAGATAAGCAGTGAAAAGAATAAGAAGCTGCTGCTGCTGCTGCAACGAGCTCCACGTGATGTGAGGAGGAGGAGGAGGAGGAAGAGGGGGGGAACCGAAACGCGTCGAGGAAACCTGCGGATTTTTTAAGATTAATGATGAAATGCACCGAGTGTTTATCCTCTAATCTGTTGTTGTTGTTTTGTTCATGCGTTAAATTTCGAAGTGCACGTTGAGGCTCGCGCCGGGTCGGTGGTGTGCGGCGTCGCTGCAGCCGGGCGGCCGTCGGTGGGAGTCCCCCCTGCGCGGGTCCCCTTTGCAGTGCGGATCCAGTAGTTGGAGTAGTTGTACAGAAGAGACGCGAGGAGAGAGGAGCGCAGCAGCTGAGTGAACAAACAGAGACACACGTTAGGTTGTTTTTTTCTCTGCTGAGACTTATCTCACACGCACACACAGAGACAGACCCACACACAGACAGACACACACACACACACACACACACACAGCGACCTGTCACTGCAGCCGCTTCCGAGCCACCCGGGAACCCGCAGCAGCTTCACGGGAGGAAAAGCGCCCGGGTCCGGTCTGGTCTGGGTCCGGTGCGGTGCGCCCGAGCAGCGGCAGCCGCCTGCGAGCAACTCCCGAACGCGGTCGTCTCAGCTGGCATGAGCTAACCCACCAGCAGCAGCCGACATGGAGACTAAACCCTTCCTGTCACTGGGTAAGTTGGTCGGTTGTCGGGCTCTTCTTCTTCTTCTTCTTCTTCTTCTTCTTCTTCTTCTTCATGTCCTTCATGTCGTGCCTTTGATCGGACTTTTCAGGGGGAATCGGTCTCGCGCTGCTTTTCTTTCTTTCGCCCGCCTTTTATCTTTTTTTTTGACAGCGCGTGCAGCGAGCGGCCAAATGTCTCCATCACCACGTCGGGAGCCGCGGACGAACTGTTTCATACACGCGCACACTTTATTCTGCTGGATGTGCACATACCGTCTAAATGTCGCCGGGTGACGTCCCGCTTTTGAGACGTGCGTGGCTTTGACATCTCACTCGCGGATGAACCGTGCGCGTTCCCTCGCGTGCGCTGCAATTAAATGTTGTTTTAACTTTGCACGTTCCCTTAAACCTGGGACATATTTAAGTTAATGTGGACAGTCAAAGTAAAGCCTTGAGGCTGACTGCAGAGTTTGAACATTTTTAAATGAGTTTTACTTTTTTTTGAAGGCACGTGTGTGTATTTGCATGCGTGTAAGTGTTCTAGTAAGTACAGTTGTCAAGTTGAGTACTTGCTGTTCCCCCCACATGGCTTTGATATGTGGCTTCGCTATGTAGCTAATGGTTTTAAAACTCAAGTCTTTATTTGTGCAGCACCGAATCACAAATTGCAATATCTCAAGTTCCCACAATGAGTAAAAAGACTTGGTGACAACTCAAAGCTAGAAAAGTCAAAGCAGCGTGATGATTGGGGACAGAACTTGTTTGACTTTCGGAGAGACAGTCTTTTTTAAAAAACTGCCCCGGCGAAGATTAGTCATCACCTCCAGGCACAGGTGACACAGGTGGAATTACGTGTTGTCATTTTTTGCGCCACAAGCCTGTTTTTGGAGGAAGGAAACGCTCCATTTAATACTCTGCTGATCACATGCAGGCTGCAGAGCCAGGCTCAGCCATAGAGCTGCTGTATTGACCACTTTCTGTTTGTCACCTAGGCTGAGTGGCGACTTCCATGCTTCATCTTCCCCCTTCCAGAGCAAAAAGAGCAGAGAGTGCATTTGCAAACAGCTGTCATCATTTTAAAACAGTAGACTAACACAGGTCATGTTTGCATTCCCAGAAAAAATGCACAACTCTTTATTAATGGCTCCTTTTTTTTTTAAATCTCCAGCCTGAAACCCACTCGGCCCACTGTAAATCATTAATGCTGAACACTGCCATAAGTTTGTCAAAGTGAACAGAGCAGACCCTTGTCCCCTGCAGCAGCAGAGACCAGGACCGCAGGCGAGTCCCTGTTATTGTGTCTGCTGCTCTTTCACGGGGGCGTCGTGTTACACCGCGACACGTATCGTCGGCCGCCTGCACGCATCGAGGAGATTCACTGAGACTTCTGAGACGCCGGGCGGCTTTCTTCTGTTACAGAGGCCGCTCGCTGACACTGTCGCCACAACGCCTTTATGTGGCTACCCAGAAATACGCTAAACCACCGGTGCTAGATACACACACACACACACACACACACACACACACTGACAGGCTGTTATTACAGGTGCACCGTATTGTGTGTCCATGCTGAAAGTGATTCAAGTTTCACTCTGGCTAGCTGTGCACTGGAGTAGCTAATCCAGACGCCTGTCAGCACACACAGGCGGAGTAGGTCTTATCTGCCTGGTGGAAGGGCCGCCACTCAATTGAGTTTAAGTGTGGATGAACACTTCCCCCCCCCCCCCCCACCCCCCTAGCAGCTCTGGATCTCATCTCGTCCTCCACACCAACACCACATGCTGCATCAGCAGCCTTTTCATCGCCCCCCCATAGTCCTAATCTGTCAGCCCTCAAATCACCGGTCATATTTAGACCTGCACCATCAGAGGGTCCACTTGAGCGCTGATTGTTAATTGGCCACTTCAAGGACGCCGCTATCCAAGTCCTTGGACGTATCGATTAGCGGCGTACTCAGTGTAATTATCTGTCCCGCCGCATTAGGGATTCTGACGTGCAACTGTTTGAAATGACAGCAAGTACATTTTACAATTATAGATTGGTTGTCGGCCGCGGTGACGACATCCGCCTTTGGCCACGGCCTGGTCAGAGCGCCGCCGTGTCACCTGATCCCACCATGAGTGTGTGTGTCTGATACGAAGCTGCGACCGAAAGGGAACGACATTGAAAGGGAGAGTGTGTCCTCTTGTCAGAGCTGATTGTGAAAGTCTGTCAGTGAAGCAAAAGTATGTGGCAGTGACAGGAGAGGACAGAGTGTTTGAACACTGCTGAGGTGGAGAAAAGTTAATGTGCCGGCATTGATTTTTCTGTTTGCTTGATTAGTTTGTGGCTAATGTGTCGGCACCTACAGCTGCGTAGGCGTCAGGAGGCTTCTGCAGCTGGATGCTGCACGCGTCTGGTCTTATTGAGTTTTTCTACATCCTGGATTTGGGGACAGAGGGTGTCCATAGTGAACGACGTCCAGTTTTCTGTGACAGATTTGGGCCGATTACATTGTGTTGTTTGGAATTAACCAAAAAAGTTCATGCTCAAACGTTTGAGATAAACAAGTTTTTATGAAATTGAAACCAGTTCTTTGTCCTGAATATCAGTGTAATGAGCTATAACATGTTCAGTGGGGGAAAAAAAGAACTGGGCAGACTGAGTCCAATCGAGTTTAAAACGATCATATTAACACCGGATCATCTGTTTTATATCATGTGCTGGATTTTGATCAGTGTAAAAGTAAACTCGACTCAAGTTTTTATGATTTACTGAGCTCTATGAAACAAAAACACTCTGTTTTGATTCATCACAATTAAATTAATCCTGTTGAAAAGCAGCGTGTGTGTTTGTGTGTGTGTGTGTGAATGAATCCACTAGACCCAATCTCTTTGGTTCTTTCTGTTTGGGGGAACAGCAAACACACACACACACACACACACACACACACACACACACACACACACACACACACACACACACACACACACACACACACACACACACTCTCTCCCTCTCTCTCTTCCAAATCAATGAAGTTCATGGTCTTTGATGAGAAAGTGAGATATGTGTGTGTGTGTGTGTGTGTGTGTGTGTGTGTGTGTGTGTGTGTGTGTGTGTGTGTGTGTGTGTGTGTGTGTGTGTGTGTGTGTGTGTGTGTGTGTGTGTGTGTGTGTGTGTGTGTGTGTGTGTGTGTGTGTGTGTGTGTGTGAGAGAGAGAGGACGGAGGGCTACATTCCTTTTCTGGCAGTAACTCTGGAACAAAGGTAATACAGGGAGGGTGCCGGCCGGGAGGGCTGTGTGTGTGTGTGTGTGGTGGAACTTCACTGCCAAAAGCATTTGGCCAAGTTTGTCTTTTACGGCCGTCCAGTTTTGTGTTCCCGATGTGATGCCTTTGCTCCCCTTTTGAGAAAAAGGGCCGCAGCTGTCATTTTTATTGGAGGAGTTTTATGGCGAGACTTAATGGCTTAAAGTGACAGCTCTCTCTCCCTCTCCTTTCTCTTTTCTATTCCCTCCATCTCACCCACGAGGCCTTTAACTCACGGAAATCAAAGAAACATTTTTTTTTGCTTGCCTTCCATGTGTCCACCCTCCGCTTTCCCACCCCTCGCCCCTGCCAACCGAGCCCGTGCATTAGAAGAAGGGAAAGATTTATGCTCCAAGTATGAACGCAGCGAGAGAGTGTGTTTTTTTAATTACGCTAAACTGCCATGAAATGCAGGCCTGTGTTTTTTTTTTTTTCTTCTTCCCCCTTCATGGAATATCTCTGCTGATCATTATCAAGCGTTAATTATACTTCATGACTAAGAAGAAGCCGCGTTGGCCTCAGATAAAACAATGCATATTTCAGCCTGTCATGCTCTCTCCTCTGCAGCCCACACTTGTTTATGTTCTGAACATAGTACGAATGACAAAGTGCTGGAAGGCTTTCTGATGCACAAATCATCCCAGTGACTTAAATGCTCGTTAATTATTTGTGTAAGAAGCTCCGCCGCTCTTTATTGATAACGGCCACATTGAACCCTGCACTTCAAACCTTGACCTCTGCTCCCACTTGTGCTCCATCATGTCAGGAATTTGCCTTTTGGCATTTACTCTGTTTTTTTAAAGTGGTTAAAGACAGTAGCTTGTAGCTCTTTTCTTTGTTTCTCTAGCCTTTTGCTTTTAGCTTTAGGTTTCTTTCCCTTTTCCTCTAAGAGTTGTCGGTGCGTCCGTCTCGGAGTTTCAACAATCTGTGATTTGTGGTGATTCACAACAGAGCGTGAGGATCAGCTGAAGTGAAGTCCATAAAACAGTGAAAAACGACCTTCAGAAGTTCCCTGAGCTCAAGGTGACGTCTTCATCTTGCTTTTTTTAATCCCTTCCCTCAGTTCCAAAACCCCAAAATGTTCATTTTTACATTGATTTGAAACAGGGAACGACAGTAAATCTTCACTTTTTTAAAACCCTCGAACCGGAGAATGATTGGCGTTTCTGCTCGCTAGATGACTTAAATCAGCTTGTCCTTTCAGACGTAATTTACATTCACAGTTTGGATTGGCAGACGCTTGACGGTTGTTGCTGTGAACGCTCACCAATCGGTGTTGGAATCATCCCGAGCACCATTCGTTTCAGGGTTTATTGCAGGTCCTCCGAGTGCCTGAATGGCTTTTCTGTGGGCTGGCGGTATTCAGCGTACGTACAGCCGTCTCTTTTGAAGTGGAAACATAGTCTCTGCGGGGATTTGACCAGATCACACTAATAATTCGCATTGAGAGGAAGGTCAGCTTGCCCTGCTCGAGCCAGAGCTCTCCTTCTCAGTGTTCTGTGTGCATCGCAGAACCAGACGGGGCCAAGACTGAGGGAGAAGCAGCGCGATTAAGGGAGGAATGAAAAGGAAGCGTAGCGTATGTGTGTTGTAAAATTAAAAACGCTGCCAAGAAACCACAAAAAGACGTCTGTCAGATACTCACCACCCTCTCCTCTCCTCTCCTCTCCTCCGCAATCCTCAGATTGCCATGTTTTCAATAATAAAAACAACTGTCGACTCCTCTTCTGTGATTTGCCGTAATGCATGAAAATATCTCGGGCTGTTTGGCAGTCATGATGTGTTTTGTAATTAAGTTATGAGCGCATAGGCTTTGATGGATATTCGCTGGAGAGGGATGACGAATCGGGTGAATCCTAGATATGTTATGCTCCTTCATGTCATTATATTTCCTTATGCCCACATTTCTTTTCCTTCCCTTAATTATAATTGGCCCCAATGAGAACCGCAGATAAAAAAAAAAAGAAAGTTGATTTGTTTTACTTAAACTAGTCATGTAGAACAATGCGGCAGCAGTGGGCAGACTTTTATGTTCTGCATCCGAGTGGTAGATTTGACTGCAGTGGGTCGTTGCTTCACATGTAGTAATAATATGTATCTGTTACACTGGCTGCGATATCATCAGCGTGTAACATGATCAAAAGCAGGAATTTGTGTGTTTGATGTTGCTGCACTCCTCAGAGAAAGCGGGAGAATCAAGTTGTGGACTCCCGCTGAGCAGTTGTTTTTACTGAAGCTGTATATCCAGGTGTGTACACAGCGCCCTCCCTGTTTTCACACACAAAACAAAGCATGTACATGAAAACACGCAAAAGGAGAGCAAGGTAATTAAGGTCCGTCTTTCGCCGCTCCTTTCGCGGTTTCTGTTTTCAGGTTGCACGTAGTGAAATGAGGTGTCCCAGTGTGTCCCACGCCCTGTCCCAGCCGCCACCACCGTCGCCGTTAAGTTTCTTTGTCAACTTGCCAGATGCCACGCCGGCGAGGGGGTGGGGGTGGGGCTGCCGCAAACTGCCTGGGCATGGGGCCACAAAAATTCCACATTCAAAAAGCACCCATTATAGTCTGCGAGCGCATGTGTGACTGGGTGTATGCAGGAGGCTGTAATATTTATATTTTCACCGAGTAATGCGGAGCTAAGACGACATGGTTAAATGCTGTAACTACTTGCGTTAGACGTACCTGTAAAGGCTTTTTGAAGCAGTTTGAAACAATACAGGCAGGATGGAGATAAAGCCAGATAAAGTAAATCACTCTAAACGTTAAGTCAATCTTGAATGTTTGTATATTTGTGTAAGATAGAAGATTTTAAACACCACACGCTCAGCCTAGATACACCCAAATGTTGGCGGAGGATAACACCCAGTCAGGTGGAGGTTTGCGTTGGCATGAAAGCGAGATCTGACCTCGCTGAGTCAACCTCGCGCTGCCAATTTGAGGACAATCCCAACGCAGAATTGAAACGTGGTTATTTCCTCCTTCCAAGAGAGAATGAGATCTGCTGCTCTGAACACACACAAAGGGCTTTCATACCTAGGAAATTAACTTACACTGGGAACAGCCGTAATTCAAATTAGACCAAGACAGAATAAGGTACCGTGGCCCATGGGCACAAAACACAAGTAACTTATAATAGCCAGTGACTCACTTTTCTAAGGTTGTGTTTTTGGTACTACACACTTTCAGGCAAGCTGCAGTACTAACGGTGATGTGTGTTGCTTAAGAACTTCTCTATTAGCCGATTAAAAACCTTAACTTTGCTGTCGTAATATTCTCACAACAAAAAAAACCTTTATCCTGAATTCTGAAGCATTTTCAGAACTTCACCCTCAACAGCTTTTATTTTCATTTTATTTTGTCTCTTTCATTTCATTTGTTTGTAAAGGAAATTAATAAAAAATGTGAGGCTGAGGCTGTAAAATAACATTAGTGATAATAATAATGATTCATTATGTGAGTAATGCAAACGTTACTCTGATAAGATCCTGCTCAGCCACGCGTATCACTGCGTCTGTGGCTACTCTCGTTCATCATTTGTGAAACTTTCCCCCTTCCTCCATTTCCTGCGACTGTCTCTTTCTAATTAATGCACTAATTCCATACTGAGCTGCTTTGTGAAAAGCCTGAATTCAGATTGAAATCTTACATGCAATGGAGGATTCTAAGAAAACCCTCATTCTTTCTTTGTATTGTTATTTCTCTCAACTCGACAATCTGATGCAGCGCAGCATGCAACACGCCGTTGCAACACTTCCTAAGAAGAAAGAAGCAAACATGTCCAAACAAGTTTATCTGAGCAATATTAGATGACACTATTTTGTGGTTTTAGTTGAAGCAGCTATGATCATAGACTGTGTGTGTGGAGACGGACAACATGGGGACTGCACAAAAGTGAAGCCACAGCACCTTGATGGCTCCCTCGTGGCTTGTTGCAGTTCAGGCCATAAACCCGTCGTTCGCCATGTTAGCAGATTGGATGTGGATCATTCTAAGTTGTCAAAGTATGCGTGGGATTTTTCTCAAAGATGTTTGAAGCTAAGAAAAGTGGGGTGATGCAACAAGTATGAACAGACAACGGGCTACAGAACGTAGGTAGCTGGAAACATGGAGGAACACGAGGGAACGTAAACGGACAAACTGGCACCGACCGAGGGAACTTGGCTGGTGTGGCAACAAGGAGGCGGATGAGGGAAATGAGGAGCAGGTGTGTTATGGCAGGTCTGAGGAACGTGGCCAGGTAGAGGTGGGGCGGGAGCTGGAGACGGGGGTTCGATAGATGTCGGAATGGGTCCACCGTTGTTGACCTGATGTCTACGTATGCATTAGATTTATTCCGTCAGTATAGCTCAGCTGACACCGAGAGCCATTGTCCTCTCTTGTCTTGCATGTTGTCCTCACTTTGGAGGTTCAGCTTTCCCTTCTTTCCCTTCCAGATCCTACCTGTCTGTCAAGAAACTCTGCGTGAGAAAGTTGTCTTTGACCGTCACATCCTTCAGGTTCAACTTGTGTTTGCAAGAGTGTCTGTTTAAACCAGTCGGTGAGATTAGAGGCTGTGAAAGCAATTATATGATAAACAGAAGATCCATTACTTGCTGAACCATCTGGATTACTGACGAAGGAGCGATATTAGCAGACGCTAAAAAACACAGACTGACACGAGTCACCTCCGAAACGGATACAGAGCAGATACTGTCCGTTCTTCTACGTAATTGCAACTTTCACATTATGACTCAAAACTTTCACAAACAGAGATAACAGAGCTGTTGGGTTTTTTTCCTCTGCCTGCGGTAGAGTACGAGTCATTAAGTGATTGTTGACGCCTGCAGGTCTAGCGTGCGCATACATCCACCCAGGCCGAGGCCTCTCGGTTGGCTACACACACCTGTACGCATGTGCACACGTACTGACAGCCTGAACAGGAGTCTGGAGGGCTTCGTCACCTACGGTTAGACACCTTGCTGAGGCCGTCAGGTTTTAGGAATGTTCTCAGCGGCAGGAAGGTGGCTGGGTGTTAAGAATAGAGAAGGGGAGGGGGATGGGCTGTCGAGCTGGAAAAACAACACTGACAAATGGAACCTCTCACTCTTAATACCGACAGATGAACATGCCGTACCAGTGATTCCATGTTGAACAGAACAGCCAAAGGGAAAAGTACATTTTCACCGTTTTACATTGAGGTCTCTGACGCCGCCCCCCCCCCCCCCCCCCCCCTTCTCTGCAACATTCACTCTATTGGAGTTTGAACAGCTTATTACCGTCAAAGTGAAATTTGCTCAGTAGACAACTGTGGAATCGCACTGTAGATATAAATTGCTTTAATTTGAACCCATCTCAACCGGCGCAAGGTCTCTTTTTTTAAACTACAAACGAGAAGAATAGATGAATGAAGGAAGCGCATTAGGTTGAATACGCTTTGATTCCGTCCATAGAAAGTTTTTAACTCGCTTATTAGACTGAGAAAACTGCACAGAGGAAAATGTTCTCAGTGTCATGTAAATGGATTACGTACTGTACGAGGCTTTGTGTCACTGCTCCCTGACTGCAGTGTGCAGTTTCTGACTCTCTCACTATATTATTAAATCCAGGGAGCATGTGGCCGACCCCTCTTCATAAAACCGGTTGTTGGTGTACGAGAACAAAGTTGAGCAACCAGGTTTACTAGACAGACGGAGACAGGCAGGCGTGCAGGCGCTGGCTGCGTCTTTGTCGTCAGCGTTGCTCCACATACCAAAGTGCTGACAGTTGCCTGCGCAAACGGCCCTGACAAGTTCAAGTGTCACGTTTAGGATGCTTCCTTCTGTGTCGGGGCCCGAATGGGAAACAGGAGAAGGCTGCAGATTAAACAGGACAGATCTGAGTGGTGAGTTGTTGGTAGGAGTGTTATTGAACAAGGATTGTGCACAACTGTGTGTGTGTGTGTGTGTGTGTGTGTGTGTGTGTGTGTGTGTGTGTGTGTGTGTGTGTGTGTGTGTGTGTGTGTGTGTGTGTGTGTGTGTGTGTATGTGTGTGTTACTGTTGGCATGAACTGTGCTTGCCGCTAAATCTCCCTTTATGAATTCATGTGTTTCTTTCTTTCTTTTTTCTTTTTAAACAATGACATATTTAAATGACAGGAAACACTTGACAAATGGCCGTAATCATTTCTGGGAGTTCAACGTTGATTTGTGTGATATTTGATTGACGATGACTGAAAACTGAGACAAAGCATCAAATCGTCAGATTTTCAAATCTTGCACCAGATTATGTTTTGCTTGATAAACGACTTCAACAACGAGGAATGGATGTTTATTATTCTGTTTATCTGCTGGATCAAACAGGTTGGCGTTCGCACATTTGTTCCTGTGCAAGCATGTGCTTTGTGTGTACAAATCTGCACACGTGTCCCTCCGTGCGCCATGTGCACAACTGGCTGATGCTGCACAAGCACGAACGCTCTGAACAAACTGGTGGAGTTGGCTGCGAGTCCCTGACACGGCGTGCAGCAGCTGAGAGTCAGTGTGCTGTCTGGGAGAGGGAAGGTCAGGGGTTGTGGCTGGGTCACGCTCTGTGGGAGAGGAGCAGCCTCGGCAGACATGACGTTGTTTGTACGGAGGTGAAGGGGGGGGGGGGACTGGAGTCGTGATGGGAAGGAGGAAAACAAAACCACATCACTGGTGGTTTCCGGCTTGTTTTTATTTAGGCCTTGTTTCAATGGGTGAGTGGCTTTTTTTTCTCCGCCCTCATCACATCAGTGCAGCTATTGTTAGTAACAGAGTTAATTGTTAATTGATCCAAAGAGCGATAAAACAAGGCACCTAATCTCCCTCTCTCCGACACACACACACACACACTCTCTCCTGCCAACACACACTCGTGCGCCGTCGAGAATGAGAGTGAATGTTTATTACAGGATCCTAGTAGATGCTAAGGCGCCCTGGGGGCTATTAAAGCCTGCGCTTAAAAGGCACTATCGGGGAACACTGATGTGGGCTGCTCGACGGAGGGAGGGGCGGCCGGGGTTGTAGAAAGAGAAAAGAGACGAAAAGGGGAAGAAAGAGAAGTCCCTGGAACAGTCAGCAGCAGAAGGAGGAGGGGGGGGGGGGGGTAAACAGAGTGAGCACATCTGGATTGCCTCAGCAGAATATTTGTGCAACATCTGGAAAAATTCCCTGGAATTTAAGGGTCCCCTCCTTTCATTTCAGTTCTTCTTCTTCTTCTTCTTCTTCTTCTTCTTCTTCTTCTTCTTCTTCTTCTTCTTCGTCTCCCGTCCTGTTTTCTGCAGCTTCAAAGTCTCTCGCCCTGGTGCGGCAGGCACGTAAATACTCCCGTTGTAATGCATGTTGAGCCCTTACAGACTTTACAGTGGGCCAAATTGAGCCCATGTGACCAACTCCCCTTTGTGCACGGCCCCGGCCTAATTAAGTGGCACACAAGTGAGAGGGCACCCATCTGTGGATCCAGACCTGGGCCAGACCTGGGCCCAACACAACCCCTCATAAAAGCAGGGGGGGGGGGGGAGGTAAAAGGAAAAAATAATTTTCCATGGACAGTAAAGTATGTCGTAGCATGAAAAATAACCCGACAGAACTGAAACTGACGTCTCTGGCGCGGCATGAAAGAGCCACTGTGTGTTGCGATGAAAACACAAACAGGCTACCTTTTGTGTTATTTCAAAAACAGATTTCTTATTTCATGTTCTGGTTTGTTGTCGTCGAACAGGGCGCACAAAGAGTGCGCACACGAGGTTCCCTTTGAGGTGCGAAGTCCCAGGAGGGACTGAAAAAGCTCCTGATTCAACACCTTCAGTGGATTGGTATCAGTCAGCTGAGTCCGCGGCCCCTTACTGTACATTAGAGATGCACGGCGAGGCCTGCGTCCGTCCCCTCAGCGAGATCACAAGAGTGGTTCTCCCTCTCTCTCATGTGTGGCGGTGCGAGTCTGCGTTCATCAGCCATTAAGATTCAGACGAGCGCCGAGCGCCTTCTGTCTTACCTGGGCGAGGCTCCTCGTGGGTCGGCGGCGCTGACAGGCAGGTAGCGGAGGGGAGGGCAGGGGGAGTGCAGAGGTACATGCTAATGTGGCGAGCGCGCTGATCAAAAGAGGCGCATCCCGGCCTCCCCCCCCCACACCCCCCTCTGATGGGTTTACTGATGCCGGGCACCCCCTGAGAGCTGCAGCAGGAGCCGGGGCAGTGATCAGAGGAAGACAGGGAGGGGAGTGAGAGAATGAAGGGAGGACGGGTTGAAAGAGACAAGGGAGCATCGAGAGAAAGCCAAGGAATGTCATCCCGTTATTATCGAATCGATTTCTTTTTTTTTTAATCAATTCAGTTGTTTATCTACCCAAGTTTCTGCTCAAGTTATAAAATTAATATTTTATTGCAGCTGCTGGAAAGAATCAGGCTTTGGCTCCTTTTAATGCGGATCTACTTTCCTTCATTATCTGGTTGTTAGACTGAGGGAAACAGTTTCAGTTGATCAGTCATCGCTCCCTGTGTGAGGACACTGAGCTGATTTACTCTCTCTCTCTCTCTCTCTCTCTCTCTCTCTCTCTCTCTCTCTCTCTCTCTCTCTCTCTCTCTCTCTCTCTCTCTCTCTTCCCCAAGTTGCTCTGCAGTTGGCCTACATCTTTCTGCCTGGCTGAGCTGACAAGTCGATATATACGCAGGCCTGTAACAGATGGTCATTCTTTTAACCAGATTTTCAAAACAACTAAAATCTGCGAAAAATCTGTAAATAATGCACGACTTCTGCTTCAGCGTTTTAAGTTGGTTTACAGCAGAGAGAAAAATGTACTTTAACCTTTAATCATCTGCGCGTTTTCTTTTCCTCTTCCTCTCTGTGGACCTTTTTATTACTTGTGGACTATAGTGGGGAGTGTCGTCCTGCAGGAAACACACTCACTTTTAAATGACACACAATGCAAAACAACATCTGCTTCTTAAAAAAAAGTAAATAATCTCTCCATGGAAGTTTTATTTCCTCATTTAATCAATGAAAGTTGCAGATTCTGACATTTTCCAACCTGGAAACCAATCCAATCTTGATAAATGGTTTCGATGATTCAGTCTGTCAGCTCATCGATTACTTGTTTTGCTCCCACTAGATCTGCCCACTGTACCGACACAGAAAATGGACGTGCAAACCAGACCAGCCAGGATTATTGATAGTAGCTTTCCTAGAGAGAGGAAAAACTCTGTGCCAGGGATTGTCCTGAACTCAGATTACGACAGTTGCCTTCTTTTAAAAATGCGAGCGCCCGAGGGCCGAGCGGGTTCACACAACCTCGACGCTGAGCTGCTCCGGGGAAGCATTTCCTCTTTGCCTTAAGGTG
Source organism: Verasper variegatus (assembly GCA_026259375.1). NCBI lineage: Eukaryota > Metazoa > Chordata > Actinopteri > Pleuronectiformes > Pleuronectidae > Verasper > Verasper variegatus. The sequence continues at coordinate 18,442,924 of CM048061.1, read as the reverse complement.
ATTACGTATGCAGACATAACTGTGCAGCCCTGCAGAACGAACTTGCTCCGGCTCGTCCACTCGCCCCGTCCCCTTGATCCAAATTAACTTTGCTGTTTTGGACCCTACTTGTTTTCAGAAGGGTGCAGCACTGCTCAGCCATAAGCCGATCTGACCGTCTGCCTCTCATGGTCAGTAATTGTTATTTGAGAGAAAGAGTTTTTACCCCGGGAGGCAGATGTAGTATTTTTGGAGCGGCCTCGTGCTCCACTGGCTCATCGCGCCTCGCGGCGTCCGCAGGTAGACACTCGATGATGTCACTGACATTTGGAAGGAACACGCTGCCAGCCCTCAAATGGCGCCTCACCTCTTCACCTGGTTCTTGGTGCTGTGCTTATTTGACTTTTCCTCTCACTCCCAGGCTGAACTGTAAAACTTTGAATAAATAGTTTAGGGTTAACCAAAGAATTTCATGTTTTGCCTCATAAATGCCTCCAATAAATACTGAGTCAAGTGATTGTTTACATTTGAGGTGAAATAAACTTGAATTCGCGGAAACAGCGGAAATATAAATAAAATTTTTAAAAATCTGGTTCACAGCTGTAGTTGCCTTGCTTATGTAAGAACCTGTGGGACCCTGATGAATTTAGCTGGTAAAGTTTATAGTTTAATAAAAAAACTTAAAACAACATGTTGGCTGCTAAAATCTTATCTCATTATCTTGTTGGCAAAGATGTTAAAAATAAATGATCACCATGACTTTCTGTAACCTGATTATACTCAACTAAAGTCCATCAGCTTTTCCTAATACTCTGGTGTGTTATGCTTCATAATTACATGAAGTTTTAGTGCAGATTGCTTTTTAAAAATGGATTGCGCACTTAAGCCACGAGCTCATTTCAGTTCATCAGGTACAAGTTAGCACATTTGTGCGGGGGGGTGGGGTGGGGGGGGTGGGGGGTCGTCAAAGCGATTGGCGAGAGGGGCCACGTGTCGGTCTGGGTCGTAAGTGGCATTACATCACATTGATTGGCTCGGATCTGGCAGGGGAATCTCCGCTACTGGCTGATTATGACCAGCTCTTTGTCGCTCAGACACATATACTGTGTGTGTGTGTGTGTGTGTGTGTGTGTGTGTGTGTGTGTGTGTGTGTGTGTGTGTGTGTGTGTGTGTGTGTGTGTGTGTGTGTGTGTGTGTGTGTGTGTGTGTGTGTGTGTGTGTGTGTGTGTGTGTGTGTGTGTGTGTCATGGCCTCAGCTGACCACATATGCGGATGAATGATTGGTATTCCACAGGCTGGACTCCAGGGGATTGACTGAGCTTATGACCAGCTTAGCCCGGGGTCCTCCGCTTGATTGGCAGCTATAGTTTCCTCTTAGGATGGAGCAGGGTGGTGGTGGTTGATGGGGTCCCAGTGGCATTTTGCATCTCATGACATCCCACATTAAGCTGTATGTGCATCTCAGTCGTACGTTTCATATTCCACGATTCTACATGAGTCACTTCCTGAAAGATTTTTCCATACTAACTGAACTGATTGGTCAACCCTCTTAATTTCCCAAAGTCCAAGACGACTAGTTCCTGGTGTATTCAAAATGCTGTTGAAGGTCGAAGCACACACAGTGTCTCACTTTGTCCGGTGAACAAATCCACAACCCGAAACCCGAATCGACCACTCTGTCAGTGTTTTGTTTTCATGGAACGACAGCGGAAACCAGAGAATATTAACACATTTTCAAATAAAAAAGAAAAGTTGCTGATTATTTCTATTGACCCAAGAGGAGTAATTCGATTTCCTTATAGTTTCAGCTTGTGTTTAATCTATTGCGCGTTTTTGCATCCATTAAATTCCCCAACACATTTCCACAGAGCTGTCATTTGTCACATCTTTTTCATTTCCACTGTCCCCCTTTTCATCCTGGGTGATGGACAGTGCATGTTATGGCCATTAGCCCGTCACAATGGAGCTGTCTCACACTGGAGCCGTGTTCCCTCCTGCTATGATCATTTCCGTGCTATCTCAGCCACTCGCTTTTGTTTCCTGTCTCGGAGGGAACGGCTCGCTCAAGTCTTTAAAGCTCTGTTTTTGTGCTCACTGAAAAAAAAAAAAAATAAAAAAGGCTTCCAACCAGAACACAGCGTCGAATCAGCCTCTCTCTGCGCCAAGCCTCGTCCCTCGTGGACGGGGAAATAATTTATAAAATGAAATCTACATTTGTTGTGTAAATGACCACATGCTGTAGGATATTTAATCCTGCCTGCAGTCGATCCCAGTCATGTGACTTGACCTAGTTTTGTCTGCCTCCCTCTGCCTGTCTCTCCTCTTTTTCCTCCCTTCCTCACTCTCTCTCTCTCTCTCTCTCTCTCTCTCTCTCTCTCTTTTTCTCACACTGTCTGTAAGTGTTCCCTCGCTCTCCTGCTCTTTCTCTATCCCCCTCTCACGCTCGTTTCTTCCTCTTTTTCTCACTCTCCATCCCTCTGTGTTCGCCCCCATGCTGGCGTCCTTCTGTATTTCTGCTCCTTTTCATGACTGATGTGTTAATATCTGGAGCTATAGTGGCCGATGAGTACGTCCTTGATTATCTATTCAATGCAGATACAACACGCGCTCACAGAACCGTCGTTTCACTGAAGTCAGGAGTCGCTGAGTCATCCTTGACATCCTCATTTTTTGTCAGCTGATGAATGTCACGCAAGGTCAGATTTGACTTCAGCGAGCACAGTTTGTTTTTTGGTTTTCATTCAGCAGCGCTTGTGAGATTTCTGTCCTTAGGTTTGTTAACTTCTCGTATTTGTTCAGGTGTCCCTCTTTCTACACTCCTTTAATTCAGCGTTATGAAAGTTGTATTGCACGGCTCTTGTGATTTCACCTCGTCCGAGTCGGTACACTGCAAAGTAATTAAAGACAGATACCGGTGATTATTTCAATGATTAACGTCTCGAGGGTATGATTTTAACTTATGATCAGACTAAAGAAACAGTGTTACTCAGTGTGTTACACAGTGTTTTTTTATTGTGATTCTCAGTAGAAAGTAAATAGGCATGTCTGTCTCTTTCTGTAGTTTATATTTAATAAGTCGATTATAATGGATTTTAGTGATGTAACTCTAACTGTGTCATCCAAAGGGCTGAAATGTGAAAAGCTGTCTCTGCTGTTGGAAATGAAGATGTCTGTCTTTGACAATGAAAGTCTTTGTGATTATATTCATGGCAATAAGAAGAAATCTGCTTCTCCTCAATCTGAAGAGTTGAAGAAATCCTGCTAGTTGAGCCCTGATGAGTAAGCTGCAGCTCGCAGGCTCAGGATGACTGAGAGGTCGTTAACAGCAAAGTGAAATGCTGCTCGGTCATTTGGAGAAAAAGGACATACAGGATTTGCAAAATAGAGTATTGGGGTTTGAGGACAGGACAGATGGACTGAGAGGTGGATGAAATCGATGCACAGTCGACGGACATCCCCGTGAGAGCAGCTGCTTGGCTCAGCCTCAAGTGGAACGATTTGGTCGCCTCCTGGAATGCGTGGTATGTGTCCATTCCTGGAGAGCGTAAGAGATCATTCAGGCTTTGGTAAAAAAAAAACAACTATGACCCATAACAAGCCGCAGCCTCAGCCGTCTTGCTCTCGCCCCGCCGACATGCAGATTGTACAGTTCTAACTCGCGAGCGCTGTAGAGGTTTTATATCCGAACAAGCCACAAAAAAACGTGGGGGTTTGTCAGATATAATAAGACGTCTCTCTGCAAATGTGAATTAACAACGTAGCTCGGGTCGGGGCGGTCGCAGAGTGTTCATGCCGAGCACCACATGGAACAAACGCCTGGAGCAGCAGGTCCCTGGTTCAACTCCTGACTGGCTGGTCCACTTCCTGTGTGTTTCTACGCTTTGCTCTCTGAATCAGTTTCCTGTCTTTCCTTCACTGTGTCTTATGGTAAAAAATAAGAGAGTAGCCTTTCAGTTTCAATGCTTTGTTAAAATAAGAGGTTGCATTGATTTTAGTCTTTGTGCATTTTCCATTTCCAAACTAATTTCCGGTAAAAACTCTCAGTTCTTTATTTTTAATTATTAAAACCCCACTCAACCGTATGTGGCACCAGATCCTTTAGTCACACACAGTACTTTATCCAGTATTACACAGTTCACGGCTGGACATTCAGTATTTTTCCATCCTGAATGACATTGTAGGGGAGGAAAAATTATTACGCAAGAGTTTCTTTCTATTTCTGAGGTAAAAACTCAATGTAAATCCATTATCTTAAATGCTTTCTGCAAGATTGGCCCATTTAAGAGTAATTATTTCACTCATGCCATTTATGGCTCAGCAGGTCAGGCTCTTTGCAGTATTTCATATTTTTTACATAACATGCATTAGGGGCCAAAGAGCTTGTTGAGAGACGGAGCTTTCTGGAACCTTCCTGGAGTCTTTGCTTTAGATTAAAATCAATGTCCTCCTCTGGGTTACTTTTTAAAAACATACTTATCTTACAGACTCACAGAAGTGTGACTGTTTTTTTTAAGATCCCAGAGAAACAAAACATCTGTGTCTCAGAGCACGTCGGCCCTGCATGAGCCGTGTCACTAAAAACAAAACCTGAAATGTGGATACTTGAAGCTTTACTCCGGGACCTGGACGCTGTCGTCTCCGTTCACTTTCTTGGCCTTGAACCCGTTCGTTCCGAAAACTCGATTCTGCTCCGTAAGCGGTGTTTTCCTGTCCAAGTCTTTCCCAGTCCAGCCTGGCCTCGATGTCGTGCAGTGATACAGAATCGGAGGTGTGCTCTTTACAACCAATTTGCTGTAAATTCAAAGTCCTGTAGTACGGGACTATTCCAATATTTTTTCCCTTTCTGGACTCCTCTCCCTAATGGAGCTTCACTGTCAACAAGATGGAATCGACATTACTGCTTTTAAAACCCCCCCTGTTCCCCATATTTAATGGCTCTGACTTAAAGAGCCATTTCAGCCAAAGAGTCCACTTAATCCCTGTTGGGTTTTTTTTTAACTCTCCGGCAAGTGGTCTGTCTTGTGTAATTCTTCTTCTACTGTATTATGAATTTAAGGGTTTTTATTGTTGCTCTGGTTTTCAGCGCACGCCCATGCAGGGCAGCTGTGGCTCCAGATGTTTTTCTTTCAGGTTTTGAATTATGCACCACCTCATATTAGTGTATTTCACATAACGGGCCTTTAACATAATGTTTCCCACGATATGTGTATGTGGCTTTCTTTTGATAAACTGTTTTACCAGAATACATCTGTGTTTCCCTTTTTCAGGAATGGCACATCGTTATTTAAATTATGATCTAAAAACAGATGTGAATCACTTTTTTCAGATTTGAAAACAAAAATGTCACGATTTGTTATTTATTTCCAGAAGTTTATAAACCGAGAAATCTGAACATTTTCCCGTGAATTCTCGTCTTTCAGTTTTCAGAAAATCAGTATCAGTTTTCTTTCAGTGTGGCACAGAGGGTCGGGGGGGGGTTTGTTCGGTGTTTATAAATACATCGAGCTGCTTGAATGACACCGGGGGTTAAAGAGGACCTTGCACCAACAAAGGCAAAGAGAGCGAATGCAAGTCTTGACTTAAGCATGCATCGTCCTTGATTAGTGAATCTGGGTCAGAGTTATAGAACATATTGTTTGCAGGAGAAGAACAGAACGTGGGTGTCTGCACAAGTGCTTCCTTGGTGTTTTGTCCTTGGGTGTTTGCGCGTGTTTACATCCCGAGTACATCGGATTCGAGATGTACGAGGCTGAGGTGGCGGGAGGAGGTTAATGGGAGACTCTGTGCTCCTGTAGAGACGGGAGCGTGGGGCGTGTGGAGTCAAATTAGCGGGCTAACAGGAAGCGTGCTCCGGGAGCCTCCACCGGGGCTCGGGCGTCACTCAGCGAGTGGAGTAGAGGTCGCTACGCTGTGCCACACCTCAGTTTGTGCCGTGGATCACCGCTGCTGTGCTGTTGATTCATCAAAATGTCCCCCCCCCCCACCCGCAGATTATTCATCTCCATACAGTGAAGCCTGGTGTTATTTAAACTTAAATCGCTGGAGGTAATTCCCTTTGATCACTTCGGCCATGTCAGCTACCATAAAGCAAAATCACATCTATGAACTCAGGCCAGAAACGCATCCTGTTGCAACAGCTAATCAGGGCTAAAAATAGCAGTTCTGACCCCAAGTTGAAGCAAAGCAGAACCAGGGTGAATCCTGCAAAGTGTCGGATGAATTTCCACCAGGGATCCATCAGTGGGAAGTTTTATCTCTCCCTCTCTGGTGTTGATATTTCCCGGCTGAGGAAAGAGGCCAGTGCGTGCCGTGCCAAGGGGGCTGTCGGTGTGGGCAGATAGTCCGTCATGTGAACTGCTACTGTAAAGATCGGCAGAGGGATAGAAGATTTTTTTTTAAATGCTTCCTTGTGTCTGTTCCCCGGGTGAAAGGGAGCCTCCTTTACCCTTTTCAGCTTTTTCTCTGAGTCCAGTCACACAAATTTGATTAGAGCCGTTCGCCCAAGGAGCTGCTCCGGCTGCAGTGAGGCCCTTGTTCGCCTATTTGCCCCGGAGAAAGGTTCTGACGTGCACAGGCAGTCTTTGAACCGGCCCTTTCTTTTCCTCCCCTCTAACCTCATTTACCACACTCTTTTAGTTTCTCCTCTCCACTCCTGCCCTCCCCCCCTGTCTGTCTGCGGCGGCCCACCAATGGCCAGCCTTTGGCTTCGTCACGTCACGGCAAGTGAGACAAATGGCTGCTATAAATTACCAGGAAGCGCTGCTTTGGTTTCATCTGAGCTTAACCCCGGTCGCTGTAACGTTTTATTCAATCCTGAGAGACGGCGGTGCGTCTCTGTGGGAAAGGTGAACCTGAGAGACTACCACAGCCAGAATACACCCATCCGTCATTCAGCTTTAAATACTCGGTGAATACTTTTGTCATAACTCAATTTAACAGCCATTTCGCAGGCAGGTGTACTGTTGTAGCTGGAGGCTGTTTAGTTTGGTTATGTTCTGTGTGTGTGTGTGTGTGTGTGTGTGTGTGGGGGGGGGACCAATCCAGAGACGTCTCCAGGTGGTGGGGTTGAGTTGTGAAGAGGCCTGTGGGCGGAGCTTTGTCAGCGGCAGAGTTTTTGCCACAACCACAACCACACTTTTTTTTTTTGTCTCCAGACGTGTGTTCATTTTACAAAGTGTTGGAATTATGTCTGGCTCTGTGAGAGTAGTCATAACCCTGGAGTCGACAAGGGCAGTGGAAACAACTGTTGACACAGCGTTTATATGTATATTAAACATGCAAATGTGAACAAAAACTGCAGGTTAAGGGAACAGAATGACATTTTTAAATTATATTAACATTAGTGGAATCGATTCAGGCTTTTTATCTGCTGATTAAGTTGAGAATATTCTCTCAGTGGTTCTCTGAAGGCTTAAAGAGCTCTGATAGCAGAGGAAGTGTAGATAGACATGTGGCGCTCAGCAATAACTGTCCTGAAGTCACGGTTTTACAAAGGTCATCTTTGTGAGTCGCAGCTTCAAATGCCACACCGGGGTAACTGCCATTTTCATTATACTGAGACTGTGTGAAAGTGTAGACTCGATTTCAGACGAAGGAGGAAGGCATGGGTTTCTCTCTTGTGTGTGTGTGTGTGTGCTCTGTTTTGAAACTGCAGTTACAGAAAGGTTCTCTTGTTCATTTCAAAAGCGCCTCAGTTTAGCCCTCGCAAAACACAGTTGCTTAATAAGTCATTCAATAAAGCTGTCCAGTTAACTTTTTATTGCCAGCGCAGAGACCTCAACAACAGCGGTTGGTTTTGTGAGTCAAAGCTCGATAAACAAATGCAAGTTGCAGGGTTTTTAGTCACTTTTGTTTTGCGGTCGAGTGAAGACTACATTTGGAGCATGAAGGAAGGTTTTACAGCAGCTGATTCGGTTTGTTGTGGCTGAACCTGAGAATTATGTCTTCCAACCAAGGTCTGCATGGGTATCAGTCCCTGCACATTGTGTCTAACCTTCCATTAGGGCTAAAAGATGCCCCCAGGTGACTGACGTTCCCCTAATCCATCCAAGGCGGGTGAAATTAAGGCTCTGAAGAATATTTAGCCACGGTGACATGCAGGTTGGCTGCAGAACTAGGGGCTATCCAGTTGTGATAAAACAAATAAAATGAGCAGCTCTGTTTTAAAAGCTCTTGCTGGTTTGAGGGGTCACCTTTAATGTCCCAGGGCTCAACAGACCTTGCTGTTTTATCCTGGCTCTGGTTTGGTTCTCCGTGGACCCTCAGGCTCTCGGTAATGGGGTCCACGTCGGGGTGGAATTTTCAAGGGAAACGTTTGTGGTTCTGAAAGTGCAAGATGGCATGTAATCAATTTCAGATACGGAGATAAACACGCAGCAGCAACAACAAAAGGGATTTTACCAGTGTGTAGAAATATGTCAAAGCTGTTTTTCTAACAAGGACGACAATATGATCAGAATCTAACTATGGCCTCCAGTGATCTGAGGTGAGCGTTGTTGTTGTGTTAGATTGAAATAAAGAATGAGCTCAGAGGCTTCTCCTTCAAAACGGATATCATGGCACTGGAGGGAAGACATTTTTGCTGATGGGGCAGATATGTTGAGGGTGAATGCTCTCCTTGCTGATGATGGGGATCAGAGAGGGGTGTTTGATAATCAGCTGATGGGTGTTGAAGCGTCCTCTAGCTCCTCACAAAGTTTACTGAGGAAAAGGTGCAACGTGACGGTGTGGAAAAAGATTTGCTCTCTTGAGGGAAACGTCAAGATAGTAATTTAATTATTATGTTGTACTTTCAAAGGATGATATTGCAAAAAGCATTGATTTAAAACCGGTTAGATTTGCAGTCAGTGCATGTTTTTAATTTGGACTAAACACTGATTCTACAACCTGGACATGCAAGGATGCAACAGAAGCAATATTCACCTTTTTAAGAACAGCTTTGATTACAGTACAGCGCCACCACTTTGTTGAGCGCTGCAATTGCAGATCCAAATGAAACAGCGGGAAATATACTTGCTAATAGTTTGAGCACTCGCTGAGCATCGAACGCTGAGATTGAGCCGCTAGTTCCTCCTCAACTGTCATTTCAGAATTAATTCACGGTCGAGCCTTTTGTCCTATACGCAGTCGCACGATGCTGAAGGTGAATGGCATTCAGGACGGTAACCGTAGTGATTGATGGCTGCTCCTCTGGTCCGTCCTCCTGCCGGCTCTGCCAGGACCTTATCCCCTGGAGTCCCATGTGGGAAAGGCTCTTCTTTATTGCACCTGGGAGATGCATTAAGGGCCCAATGAACTTTGACCTTGGGCTTGATCACCCCGGCAACACGGGACACAGGGACAATCGTTACGCTTTAAAAGGCCTCGGCTGCAATCCCTTAAACTCTCATAAATGCTTGAATGTATGTAATTCAAAAGAGTTTGTGGGATCTTGTAAAGTCTGGAAGCACTTTCCCTGATGTGTCTGTGATAAACGAGGATCGTCTGCTAATGAAAATTCCTCAGCTGTGCTCTTATCACTGAGTTCTCTTCTATTGGCAAATTTACACACCTTTGTTTCATTAGAACCTTGTCATTAGGACTTTCTTTTATTAGACTTATATCAATAAGGAAAACTTAGCAGAACATCTCAAAGGCCTGACTTCATTAGCACGAGGTTGTAAATGCTGGATGCGATTTCATTAGCAGCCTTTCTTTAATGAGGAAACCCCCAGCGTGTTTACATTTCTCTCATCCCCCATGATTGCCGGTAAGGATAATGCTGATTGGCTGCTGGTTGGGGGGAAGGGTTCGAGCCTGTCCCCCCCCCGAAGATTGGATCATACAATTATTAAAGCCAATGAGCTCCTCGCTCCTTAGAAGTGAAGCCCCGAGATCAAACATTTCTGTAATCAAGGTCCTGCTCCGGCGTACCAAGACGTAATGATGCCTTATGACAGAGACGATTTAATGGTGAGACGTGTACCAACCTCACCGCTCGTGACAGTCGATCCCGAACCTGCACACACACGTCCGTGCTGCTGCTGCTGCTTCCCTTTCATCGTTTCACTTCAAGGCCGGCAAAGTAAAGCCCTTCACTGAAAAAATGATTTACGATTCCAACAGGAAGAAGACACGTATATATGCCTCTCAAATCCAAAGTTTCTCTAATATTTTTACAGCTGTCAAGTAAAGAGACCGTTTGATGATCTCCTCTTTTTTATTGTGATTTCTCTGAAAGGGGTTTAGCTCGTAATGCACCGACGTGTATCTACATCGACAATAACAAAGGATAAGGTTTCTCTCCTCGAGATGCTTGAGATCAGGTTCGGTTTCAAACTAATTTGTTCCATTTTTCGAACCGTCTTTGAGCTGTAGGTGAAACTCCACGTGTTCGAACCCCCCTCGTGGGAAGGTTATCCCATTGGATGGCTTACAACATTGGGCGGTTTCTTGGGGGGGGGGGAGGGAGCTGCTGTCCGTGTAGTTTACTCTTGATTTTGAACCAGTCCGACTTGACTGGGAGCTCGGGCTCATATGTTAATGTCCTAATGTTTAGTGACATTGCACAGAGCTCTATAACATGTGTCATTGTTTGACCCCTTGACCCCCTTTGTACAACCAGGAATGTGCCGTGTTCCTGGTGAATTGATTCAGGCAACGATGGTTTTTTGTCTTTAATCAAAGGTCCTTCTGAAGTGCGTCCACCTCATCTACGAGTACTGACAAATCCATCCTGCATTGATTTACTAGTATCTGCAAAATTTATAAAATATATATATATATCGTCTTTTGGCTATTGAGACTTTTGGCATTGTAAAGTCGTGTTTCGAGGATAGTAAACAGCCGATGATAAAATAGATGGTTGAGTGATTGATGTCCTGCCGTTGTCTTGAAACTTCAAAGATAGGCGATTTAGTTTGTCTTTAGTTTGAAGTGCGGATCTGGATTATATTTATTATTTGTGCACATGACACTATTTGAAAAATCTTGAATTCTTGTGTGGGATTGAAGACATGATGACGGACAGATATTTAAAATCACACTGAACCGGTTTCACCAACACTAAAAGGAAAAGATGTTTGATTGTGTCTTGAATGTGACGTTAATCCTGCAAATTTTACAGCTTAGTCTGAACTTAATCACATGCACTCACACAGTCTGGACTCCAGTCCCGTCAGCTTTGAACTTCTTATAATGTACAATCACCGACATAAATTGTCGTTACTTTTTTATTCATGCCCTTCCAGCCTTTCTTTGCTCTTAACGATGCCATAAAACCGCGCCGCCGCCTTGAGTTGACATTTTTTCCATCATTTGATAACAACGGCACCATCGTTGTTCTTGATGTGGAGATACGTGTTTCCTCGTAGTTTAATAAGACAGTTAAAATCTCCCCCTTCGTTTTGTTTTATTTAATTCAGCTCAGGATGATGTGAGTCTCTTTCTGTGCTCGCTCCTGCTGGTTCAGACTTGCTTTGCCTCGTCCCTGCTTCATCCGTAGCACTTAATCAAAGCTTTGAAGAATGCATCGGGCATGAAACCCCCACCCCCTCGCCCCACCCCTCTTTTCTCATGCATCCATACGGCTGCACATGCATATACACACACACACACACACACACACACACACACACACACACACACACACACACACACACACACACTTATAAGCAGAAAGTATCAGCATCCCAGACAGCTTATCATGGGGAACTAATTCAGTATCCCTTTGCCTGTTTTAAATGTCACTCGCTGAGCTCATCCAGAGTGACATGTTTTTCATGGTGGAAATAAAGGCGTTTTTTTGGGCTGAGAACACAGCGACGGGGGGTGGGGGGGGGCTTGCTCTTGATATTTGCTGGAAATCTTAAAGGTCCTCATGAGGAATGAATAAAGTGCGGATTTGCGGAGATCTGCCGATGCCAATTGAGATCCGCATGAGCTCCCGAAGTCAATAAAGACGCTAGTGAATCCTCCGCTGACGGAGGGAGGCACACAGAAGTTTCCACTCTGGCTGGAGGCTACGGTGTCAATCATGGAATCAAATGCCACACTGCCACTTAAGGTCTGCTTAGGGTTTGTGGTTGTAGAGTTTTGACACGTTTTTCCAATTTAATGATTGATAAACGGTCCATTAGGTTTTTTTAAACTTCCTGCCGTATCTGCTTACTTCTCGGCGTAGCGGCAACGCTGCGATTCAAGAAATATTTCCCCAAATTGCGGCTATTTTTGTCAATCTTGATTTAGTTGTTGCTCTTCTTCTTTTTTTCTGAATGATGTCAGAGCGCTTGTGAGCGCTGGTCCGGGGGGGAGGGGGGGGGTGCAGCCCACTCAGTTGCTTCATTGTGCCGGATAATGACTTCCCTATTGAGAATGACCTCTCTGACCCCGGAGACAGACAGTAAGACGGCCTCGTCCAGACCCTCCAGGCACTTGGGCCCAATCTGGCATTTTGCATGCACAGAGCCGCTAACCCCCCCCCCCCCCCCCCGTCCCCTGCCCGACAGCTTTTTGTCTTCCTCACCCAAGCTTTGTTGTGTCCAGTGTCCACAGCCCTCAACCCCGGGTACATGAGCAGGGAGGTGACGTGGGGCCACCGGTGGGGAGGTTGGGGAAAGGGCCCCGCTGGCCACAGAGCTTTGAATGTGAGAGGTTGGCTGGGTCTGATGGTGGCATAATGCTGCAGGGAATTTTCCTTTTTAGTCGTTCCCTCTTCTCTCTGAACACCAAACCAAAAACCTTCCTCTTAATTTTGTCATACACCTGTCTCAGCTGTTATCAGCCCATAAAACCGATGTTCTCAGAGTTGTCCTTTCTTCTTTATCGTGTTTTCCGTCCATTTAATTCTGTCCCTCTCTGTCTCTGCAGGGTTCCTGAAGCCCCAGTGCTCATTGGCCCCTCCCATGCAGCGAGGTCGCTCAGGCGAGGGTTGTTCCTGCTTCAGCGGCATGTGTCCCCTGCACCAGCGCCGCCTGTCCTCAGGTAACTCCTACTGTATGTACTTTACTACTTTATTTCTTACATAAAATGTTGTTGGAATGTGTCCTCTGTGAACTACCGGGTAAAACTGGAGATGTTATTGATACCAAGACCATTATCGCTTCTGCTCATCAGTCCAATTATTTATTGTTTCCCGCGACAATTCCTGGTTTGATTTGTTTGTGGGAAAAACAGTTTTTTTTTACAGTATCTTAGTATCTGAACACAAAAGGTGTGCATGTGACTCAGGTGTGCACAAGCTCCACAGGCCTATTCAGCCGCCTCTTTCTCGTACAGTGAGTCTCTCAGGTTGACAGTTTTCTTGTGGCGTTGTAGTGCTGCGATGTTTCAGCAGATTGCTTCTCTCTTCGGAGCGTCTCTCCCTCTCGCTGCAAGTTTCCAGCAGCAAGTCTGACATCATGGTTTTGCAATGCACAACTGTCCAAAACAATTATTTGGACAATTTGGATTCGGTCTCAACTCCCACCCATGTTTAGTTTTATTCGTGTAAAGATAGTGGGTGAATGCACCAGAAGAGACTCCAATCGTCCAAAATACTAATTTCATTTTATCTGCTTTCAACACATCAAAACATAAATGTTACATTATCAATATTGTCTTGGAAGAAAAACCCTTTCTACATATAGAGAAGTTTCAGCGTTCAGCCGGGACTTTATGATTAATGGTGTCTTTGCATGTGGAACCGCGGTGATCGACAGGTTAACAGAGGCGCTCCGTGATCCGCCCCTTCCTCCAAATACCTCTGCACCTTCACACCCACCACCCCCCCCACCACAGCCGAGCAGGTTCTGACTTCCGTGCGTGTTCTCGACTGACCTGTCTGGTATGTGGCTAATGAGAAGGGGACTGACCTGCAGAACAAAATGTTTAATGACGATACATTTATCACCCGGTGCCCAGAGGCTCGCTCCTCCTGCGGCGGCGGCGAGCGGCCGCCGAGTGAGCGGAGCATGACGGCAAAGAGAGAAAGTCAAATAAACACACAAACAGCTCCACCAGAGCAGCTGCTTCGCGTCAATTTGTATCAGAATTTGTATCCTTAGTACTTCTCAGTACAAGAAAGATATAGAAGTACGTTTATTCTGACATTTTCAGGTGATTCTGAAAAGATAATACTCTCTGTTTGGTGTTGAATTGTCTCAGCGGCACGAACCAGTCCGTCTCCTTCACTGGTTTCCTTGATTGAATTCATTCCTCCTTTGCTTTAAGTGCTGTTAGCTGCGTTAGTGGACGTTGTTCAGTGGATTTAACAACGTACAAGTAAATGATTTTAAAAAGTCGTTCTTCTCTGTGGTCATGAGGTTTTGTAATCTCTTTTCCAAACAAGGACAAACAAGTTAAACGTTCAATGAAAACTCTTGTAAATACAAGATGTGCTCGATGCTAACGGAGCCAACAATGAAATCCAGACTGTCTAATCGCAAAGATAATGTCAACAATTACACAGTCTGATTAATCTATAGCACAATTACAATAGCCCCCCCCCCCCCCACACACACACACAGATTTCCAAAGCAGATTTTAAAGTGCTCTGTTGAATCTGCTATTGCAACAGTTTTATTATCAGAAGAACAAACAACTGCAGTTACAGCATTTTTTTTGGAAACTCTGCACATGTCATTGCTCTGAGTGACTCTAGGTTTGTTTCACTGCCTCAACTGCATTTCGATCTGCAACATGTCTGTTGCAAATCGAAAGTGAAGTGACGGCTTCCAGACCCATTTCGCGAATGTGACTTGTTCTGGCAATGCTGGGCTTTGGCAAAAGAAGAGCTGCCTGGAGGTCTTTCCACATTTTTAGAATCATACTGGATTTTATCAGACAAAGATACAATCCAGAGTGATTACACTGATCAAACCCATCGCTGCACACTCTTCTTTCTGTTATAGATTATTCTCCAGGATCACAAACGCAGCTGAAATGTGATAACAGACGAGCGGCAGCAAATGTCCCATGTCTAACTCGCGCAGCTCACGCAGTGTTTGTTTTCCGTAGACTGGATATCATGTAGAACACCTTGTACATTCAAAGGGACGAGTTCAAAGCAGGACGCTGAGCCTGACCCTGCTGCGGGGGCCATGTTCCCCCCCATCTGACATAACTGGAGAAACAACAACAACACATACTGTATATTTGTCTTACACTCGTTAGACACAAATAGACAGTCTCTCTATTCTTTGCTGTTGAAGTGGAGACGAGGTTCGACCCTCTTTCACAGGTATATACTCTTTCACGGACAAGTTTCAGCATGATCAGAGAAGTGCACAGTTTTTCCAACCAACCTCACCCCCATCTTTGTGTTTTTAAGACCTCTCTTGATTGATTGCAGCATTTTTTCACAGTTACACCCGGCAGGAAAGGTGGGCAGCTTCCCAGAACAATTAGGGAGCATCTGGATTACACGTAAAGTCAGGAAAAAGTACGGTTTTCCCTCCTCGTGTTGTGGCTGTAAGCACACGAGGATTATGACTCACTTGAGATTATTTTGTCTACCTCCAGACTCAGGGGCAAATCTAGCGGAGAGCGAAAGTGTTGACAACTTTGATTTTACTATCTTCTCCTTGTTGCTTTTTCACGAGCGGAGATATTAAACAAATTCAGCCGGTGCCTCCTGAGCAGCCAAGAGCAGGGCGAGCGACAGAAAGCGAACTGTTAGCAGCAGAGGGTGGACAGGCTGCAGTTGGAAAGTTTATAGACCCTGTAATAATCATGGGTCTAATTATGGAACGTGTTGCTATAAATCCACCAGTGTCCCCAGATTGTGTGATTGTCCTCCAATCTCGGCGTTCCAGCTGCCGACGACGGCCACAATGACAAGCTGCTGTGGGAGGCGCGAGGCGTGTAGCGGTGACCAAGCAGGAGGTTTTCTGGGAAGGCTTGCGAGCCTCGCCCGGGGGAGACGTATTCCGCAGTGATCTGCTGAACCCCGGGCTGCGGACTGATGTGGCCGGGCTCCGGTTTCAGTGGTTTTACATTGTTTGGGCTTTTCAAAAACAAACTTTTACTGGAAAGGGACCGTGAGAAACATGGTGTTTTTCGGGACCTCGCTTTTCCTGCAGGATTATTTAAAAAAAAAAAGGGCAAAATCATTTTAGTGTTTTATATTAGTAAAAGGAGTCATGATGGGAAAACGTTTTCTTCCTTTTTTGGTTGGGGGGCGGGGGGGGATTGTGGTGTATGAGGTGAGAGAGAGGGAAAGCGTAAGAGAGAGGACGGCATTGAAAACAGGGCTTTTTGAAAAGGCCCTCACAATGCAGGCCTTGTGCTGTGATTTGGTCTGTCCTCACCGAGCTGAGCAGAGGAATGGAAAAGATTATCCGCAGGAATGTCTGGGGTGCCCTCAAACGGAGCGGGCCGCGTGACTGGCCAATGGGAGCGAGGCCTGCAGAGCGGCGGGCTAATTTTTTCCTGATGAACTCAGCCGCCTGCTCCACAATGCAGTCTGATTGCCAGTGCTGAACTCACATATGGTCCGTGTTTGGAGGGGTCCAAATGACAGGACCAATTCTGCCTGGAGAGAAAAGGGGGTTGGGGGTGTTGGACGTAGATGGTTGTGACTGGTTCCCCTTCTCTTTTTTATTTCATTAGCTTTGAATGAGGCTCCCCGACGCGCCGGATAAGAAACTAACATGATCTCACTGCTCCCTCCTCAGTGTTACCTGCTTGCATTTACACACAAGGTGTATTGTTTGCGTTTCATCTATCTTTATTGGTGCTGTTTTGTTTAAGTAAGTAGCAATTATGCTGTAAGCCAAACCACATTAGTGTTCATGGCAGTCCCACTTCATTACGCTGCTCAGAATTATCTCATTGCCTCACAAATCCTGCCAATTAATTTGGAGCCCATTTACTATTCACAGGACTTGGACAGAGGCTCCATTGCCCCTCCACGTAAAACCAGGCCAGAGTAAACTGCACGGAAACGCAAGCTTTTCATCCCCCGTGCATGTGGATACGTGCTCATTGTTTTTCTGTGAAGCGACTTTTTTGCTGCAGCATGGCAGTAAAAAGTCATGTGGCCGGGCTCTGCAGAGAAGCAGCGTGTGTTTGTAGACCTTGTGGTCGCGCAGCGGGGTCTGAGACGAGAGGCTGGGGTGGGGGGGAGCAAACAAGGCTAAAGAGAGAGGCTGGGGAGGTTTTGGCAAGTTGAAGTGGCTCCCGGCTCCTCATATTTCCCATCGAAGGGTCCTGCAGAGGTGAGGAGGGTCACAGAGAGGGAGCTCGTTAGCCCCAGCGTGCTCCGTGCTCCCCGCAACCCCCTGCGCTCTAATTGGCTGGCCAGAGTCAGCGCTGTCCCTGGCTGCTTCCTAGGTCAGAAACCAGAGGGGCCGAAGGACGCCAAGTCGCGGATTACGGGGCCAGGGCCCCATTCATCAGCTCAAACACACACAACAATATTTTTAACGCACAAACTATCATGTCTCGTCTCAAGCAGCAGCTAATATCTGTGTTTTTAACGGTCGGGGGTTCACTGGAGGCCAGAGGACTGGAGTTTGTCAAAACTGGGATAACAACTGCCAAAGTGTTCAGTTAATTGGCTTTTGAGTTTAGAATTTATATTAAACTTATCAGATACCGTGAGATACTTTGGGTTGCGGTTCCACAGAACCACACGACTGAGCTGTTCATTTATACTTTGGTTATAAAACTGAAAAAAGGGACGAGAAGCAGAAATTCTGTACAATCTAATAAAGTCATATTAGCAAGAGGAGATCTCAGTCCATGCCCTTGTTCCATATCCATCCACACAGGGACAGAGTAGAGAGGCTTATTGTTGAACATTTGCCATTTAATTGAAAACAGATTTGCTGCAGTGCTTTAAAACACATCACATCTGTTGTCTCTTGACGTCAGATGATCGTTTAAAAAAAAGAAAAATACGTCTCTGGTCAAATTTTCTAAAACTGAGACAAATTCTCGTGAAATGTAAACGGACCAAATACAAAAACTGGAAAAAGGTCAGTTTACATTTCGAGGCAATTTATTTTATTTCCAGTTAATTTATTGCAGCGCCAGTGAGTCACAGCAAAACCACCAACCAAGTTTTATTGGTGTTATATAATAAAAAAGGTTAAAAATAAACCTGCATTATTACTTTCTTTGGTCACTTGTGGCAAGTGGAAAACACAACATCTAACATTAAACTGTATATGTATGATGTAGTTAGTCATTGTCCGACACAGGCGTGTGTGTGTGTGTGTGTGTGTGTGTGTGTGTGTGTGTGTGTGTGTGTGTGTGTGTGTGTGTGTGTGTGTGTGTGTGTGTGTGTGTGTGTGTGTGTGTGTGTGTGTGTGTGTGTGTGTGTGGGGGGGGGGGGGCTGCTGGTTGTTCTACTTTGTGCAGCACAGCCACCAACTAACGTCAGAAATACGTTTCGTGAGAGTAGAGGCAGTGAACCAGGACAATAACTTTGCAGCTTATGAGTTAAAAGACGCTCAAACTTTCCATGGAAGTGAAGCGGAGTGCAGACGAGAAGGATGAGTCTCTAGACTCTAGACACTAATTACAAAAATGTCGAGTAGCTTTAAGAAAGCAGCTGTGATTCACTAGGATTTATTTTTACCTCCATTGTTGAGGTTATGTTTTTTCCTAAACATGGTGAGATCAGCGTATAGCGGAGGTATCAGTCTCTGAACACCCTACTCGTGGTATCATATTCCCTTTATAATGCTTCTAGTCCATCTTATCTAAAGGGGATTCACAGAATGCCCACAGAATCTGTCATGTCTGCCAACGGGAATCCACCGAGCCACATGGCCCCGCGGCGGCCGCCTGCCACCACGGCCGCACCTAGGATGCAAATGCAGAGGTGGAGGTCTCCGCGCTACACGGAGCAATGGCAGCTGTCCACGACAGGTCACCAGAAATCAGAGCAACTAAGCCTTTGATAACTCTGTGAGCCTATAATCCCACGGCAGCACCATCGGAGTGAAATACTATCTCATTGTTGTAGCTCAGACCCCGGCACAGAGCGCGGCGCGCTGGCAGCCAGGGACACGGGACGGTGCGAGAAGTGGTCGTGTCCCCACAATCACGCAGTCATTGTCGTCTCCGCAGTGTAATTAAGGGGTTGGTGGAGTTGAGAGCCGAGAGTTGAAGTTGAATTTTTAAACCGAGCCGAAATCCTCAGAGGCCGTCATTATGAATTTAAATTTGGATCATGGCAGCACAGAAGAAACAGCATTTAAATTTAAATTATCCGGAGGACGGCATAATTGAATGGCTAATAAATATTTGGAGCAGAATACAAATGTATCCATTGTTCTTTTAAAAATCAGAAAAGGTCTCTTTTGTTATTTCAAGCAGAAAACTCGTTACTGTTTTTTCTTTAAACGCATGTTCTATCGCGTCGTTAGTTATATTTAGCTCGTAGATAATATATTCTCTCAGAGGCAGTTTTCACAGATGAGATGAAATTTCATGCTGCCACAGATTCCCGGCTCTCCTCGGAGTTGATCCTGACCCCACGAGTGAGGTTTCTTCACAGCACCGGCTCTGCATCTGGAAAAAGAGAAAGAGGAAAACCGTGCATTTTTTATCAGCATTAATTAAACATGAATAAGCAAGTTCTCATTCTTCAGGCCCCATGTTTCCCAACATAGAACAGTATGTTAATCACGACGAAAAGCACGTTGGGTTCCGCTGAAATATACCAGCAAATTAACGAATGGCATGAATATAAATGAACATGTATGTCTTAACCCAGATACCCCCCCCCCACCCCCCGCCACCCCCACCCCATTCTGGGTCTGTTATGGTCAGCTGATCGAAAGCAGGAGAGGCTGCTGTGTCACTTCAGTTCTCCCTGATCCTGATCCCGAGCCTCATCGCTGTATCAACAGGGCAGAGTAAGTGCTGAGGGACTCTTGGCTCCTCTAGCCACAGATAAACATGGGAGGAGTGGGATGGGAAAGAATCGCATGTGTGTCACACCGGCAGGAGAAACAGTTCGTCCGGCTCGTAACACGCTGCCGCGCAAATAAACACCGGGAAATGTGTTCTTCCTGCGCTTAAAAACGCACCGAGATCAATTATTAACATGGATTTGATGAAGAGTGTGTTGTAACAGATGAACATTGTTAAAAAAACAAGAGTTTCTTTACAGTACGGCGCCTGTTTTTGTTTTTCCTGTTGTCACCACACGATGATGAAGAACCCGACACGTCTGCGTCTCACATCTGGATCGGCTAAAAGCAGCAGGGCCATATTTGGACAAGGCCAGTCCAACGGAAGAGGCCAATTTTTGTGATTTATTTATCGAGTCTTATTTTCTTTCGAAAAAAACCCAACGCGTTTCCTGGTTGTTATGCTTTTGCTTGCAACATCCGAAGCTGCTTTGGTAACAATGAAGAACAACAGCACAAGAATGCGGGGATGTTTTACTTGGCCCTCGACATTTGTAGTGTCACTCGGACACTGGGTCACAATCTTTAATTATGTGGCAGTAGAAGTAGGCAGTGTTTTTTTCTTGAGAGATGTGATCCATCATAATGTTGGGTCCAAACCCGACACTCAGTGTTCCTGTTTGTTCACTGGCCCGTGTGTTAAGCAGTGAGGGGGGGCCGAGGTGTCCTTTTTTAGAAACCGACCGGGAGCTTGTTGCTGTCAACGGCGGTTCTGGCTGCTCCTCCTCTAACCACGGTCAGTTACCTCCGTCCCCGTCGATGGGAATTTGAAGGGCAACAGCAGCCACAGATCATCAGACTCTGTGTGTCCCTGGAGGACGAGAAGCTGGGGGGAGAGAAAGAGCCAGTGTCAGGGATGTTGGAGGAGAGAGAGAGAGAGGGAGAAAGAGAGAGAGAGGGGTGAGGAGTGTCGGTATTTTGATGCTAAAGCGATTCGACACGCTTGGCATTATAGCCAGCTTGGTGGCAGGGGGGGGGGGGAGGGAGATGCAACCCAACCAAGCTCTTGTTCCGAATGTCACTGGACCCGATCTCGTGAAGGGGAAAGTCAGAAGCGTAGCACCTGCCTCCCCAGCTCTCGATGGCCCCGCCCCAAATGCGTCCACGAAGGGCAAACCAGGAACTGAGGGGTGGAGGGCAGGACGGAGGGTCGGTGAGGTCTGGAGAAAGATGTGTGCGCGTGCGGTGGTGGTGGTGGTGGTGGTGGTGGAGGGGGGTGGGGGTGCTGACCTCCCAATGTCACATGTCTATCCTGCACAGAAACAAGTCCACCCGAGTGCGCTAATGCAGGACTGTACATGCTGGGATGCAAGAGGTGGAAGTGCGGGGGGGGGGGTCGAGTTGCCTCTGCAGCTCCCACATGCTTTTTACCTCAGAGAGCCACTTCTGGGGGTGCGTGGAGAAAGAGAGTGAGGTGGAGGGGGGTGGGGGTAATGCCACAGCTAATGGAAATGTCTTGTCGGGGCCGTGTTGGCCTGAGGAGCTGGTGGCCCTGGAGGAGCAGATGTGGCTGCTGCGGCGACACTAAAGCTTTCGCCCCCCTTTTCTTGTTTTCACCAAACAAACGACAACAATCCAGAAGCCGGGGTCTCAAAGTCGGAACAAAGTGATCACGGAGGTTGTTCTGAGGCCGCTTGTTGCTCCGCACCCCAAAAAACGACGACGAAAACTCTGTGATGACGGCAAAATATAGGAAAAATTTATCCAACTCTGCTCTTGCCCGCCCGCCCGCCATGTGCTCCGAGCGCCGAGAGATCCGGTGGCGTTGGCGGGGGAGTCGTTGCAGAAAGTTGACCTTTAGTGTCTGCCAATGGGGGCGGCTCAGTCAATGAGACTGTTTGTGGAAGTAGGGCCTTATGTGAAAAGAGCGCAGCAAAGCGCCGTGGGGGCATCATGTCCACAAGTCCATTACAGTCACTGACATTGAGCTAATTGACTAACGCGGTTTGTGCAGCGGCGGTGGTGGCATGACTTTAAAATGAGCGCGGCGAAAGGGAGAGTAATATCCAGAGAGTGCAGTGCAGACAGCGAGAGATTGGAGAGGAGACAGAACTCGATGGCTCAGCATCGACGTATCGCCGGTTGTTGTTTATCACAGGGTCTGTGCCGTGTGGTTCAGTTAGCCGGACCTTTATGAATCACGCTGATAAGATGTCCTGGTTCACAAAGCTTCGATGTGACTAAAAGGACAACATGACGTGCAAATAAAAAGAGATAAAAACAAGTGAGGAGGACGAACAGAGCCGGTGCAAGTACTGTGAATAATTCGTAAATGTTCTCTTTTTGCTCAAATTTCACACCGTTGCATTGTGAGTTGTGTTTTTTTCGGGCGGCTGACGAACACAATCGGAACAAGCTATTTGAAGACATCACCTTCAGCTCGGTAGAAATCGTTTCCACTCTTTTCTGACTTTCACGGCCGTGTGTGTGCGTCGTCCTCATTTACATTGTCACCTGCCTTGATTGCTTCGCCCTCGGGCTGCGGGGAAGTATCGCCCAGGGAGGAGTTCATCATTTACGTGACAGTTTTGCTCTAAATATTATGAAACGGCAGAGGACGTGGAACATTTAGTCCCTATCTTGTTAATGCTATAGTCCAGTGAAGATCTGCTCTCCGGGGGGAAGACAGCAGTGTTATCAGGGACAAGAGCTTAATGCCAGAAAGTAAAGCTGCCACAGGCCTAATGCCTTTGCTTTCATTTTTATTTGCAGGAGCAATCTGTGCATAGTTATGCTTATGTGTCTGTGGAACTGTCTTTGTGCTCAAATTTGCATGTGTGCATATATATAAATATATATTTAACTGTATTTACAAAGGCTGTGTTGCTCTTCCTCTCTCTGCCAGCTGCGCTTGACAGTTGCGTTTCACATGTACCACACAGGCGAGAGATTAGAAAGAGCTTGAGCCCCCCCCCTACACACACACACACACACACACACACACAAAAAAAACCCAAAACATGACTTGTGTTTGCTTTTCTGTGCTGTGATTTGTTTTCAGAGTTTATCGGGTCATGATTTTATAGAACCTCGATGTCCAAAAAAGCGAAAAAGAGCAGCGGCAGCTGCCTGTAACCCGAGCTGATAATGAGCATGTATTTGTGTTTATTTAACACCCTCCCTGCCATCTGTTTCATGTATTGTGATACACGCTGGCAGGGCACATGTGTATGAGCCTGATGATTACACAACAGCCGGGTTTAGTTTTGCGGCGGGCAACATCTCACCCGACACCAACGCGCCGCTGGATCCATTATTCAGATTTCGCTCAGCTCGAACCGAATCAAGACAAGCACACAGACGGGTGTCGAGTGTCGAATGCACATGCAAAAAGCAGAAAAAGAGGGACACACGGGGAAATTGCTCCACGTTCTGTCATCTTTTGCTGTTGAAGTCGCGTCCAGATGCACCGGCAGAGACGTGATTAACGGTGGAGCGGCAGCACACAGTACAGGAGAGTGTCTGTTGACATCGTTATGCTTAAAACAACGACAGGCGGGGGGGGGGGGGGGGGGGGGGCTGTCTTTTGCTGCCCTCCATCTGTCTGCCAAAGGTCACAGGGCTTTAAAAAAAAGAAAAGAGCATTTCCAGCTTATGGAAAAACAAACAAGTCTATTACCGCTGATGGCACCTTTAGTTTTATGTGATTATTAAGCGTGTGTTGATTCAGCCTCTCACTGCTTGTCCATGTAATCATTATATTTGAACCTGACACATTTGTGTGTGTGTGTGTGTGTGTGCGTGTGCGCGTGTGCGGGAGTGCAATCCAAACACAGTAGGTTACATAATGATACCAGCCTGAAAAGTACATTAGTCTCTGAGCGGCAAGCAGAGAACACTGTTTACGGCTCCCTGTTATCTGACATCACTTGAGGTGTTGATAATATTTGAGGGATGAGATGTTGACTTTGGCCGTTTTTTGACAGCTGATGACGACGACTGATCTTTAACCGCAGGATAAAGTTACCTAATGTGTGACCGCGGCGTCTGCAAGTGTTGGTTTCTTTCTACGGGGGCAGAGCAGAGATCTACTGGATCGCTAGAAATGGTTCCTTGAAATTAACAAAATAAAGGCAATTGAAAAGAGACTGAATGTTTATATTTACTGCAAAAGTAGAAATTAAAGTTATTTCTTCTTTCACCCTGTGCACATGATGTTAACAATCAGGCACCGCTAACTTATTTATATTTATGGTATCGTCAAGATATAATTTACGACGTATAATCAAGAATGATTGGTTAATCTAAACAATCTGCAGATCCCTTATCTTATTGGTTGCAATAGTTAATGTGTTACTACAGTGCATGACACAATTTTCTGTCTACATACTAACTTCATGATGAATGTTTCCTCTTATATAAGCTTAAGGTCACGGCTCATAGACCTATAGGATGTAGAGATACCTGGAGAGAAGCATTGTTGAACCATGCATGACGTCTTCAATCACTTTGAAATCACCCAGTTTGGTGAAAACCTGCACGTGCGCTGCAGACTTATTCTGTACACACACACACACACACAGAGCAGCACAGAGGATTGTAAACAATAATTCAACTGCTGCTGCTGCCTGTGATGGGGCCCGTCTGGATCTGTGCTGCCTTGTCTCCTCAGTTGACGTCCACCAGTCCCCTCCAGGAACAAAGTCTGTTGCATCAGAACAGTATTGGACATTATGCAGAACAATGACATGGCCGTCAGATCAGAAACGTGCGCCCGTCAAACATCAGAGTATCTAAAGTCATGAATTTGACAGAATGCCTTGACTGACACATCAGGGGGAGCATGTCGGGGCCGAGCAGAAACACACGGCGTCTGCGCCGCTGTCCTCGCAGCTCTTTCACGAGGAGTCGTCACAGATCAGACGGACGGACCAGAAAACTTTTCACTGCGCTCCCCAGAATATCCTCTGGATCCAGTTGCAGGTCTGGATGACATTAACATCAGACTGTGCCATATCAAACATTTAAAGATTCCAGGGGAAATTCCACATACAAGAGCGAGCAGGGAGCCAACGCAACATCCGCAGTTCTTCCAGAAACAGATTTCACTGAATGGAGAGCGAAAAAAAAGACAAGAAAGCTGTTACAACTTCGCACGAGACAGGAGAGGATCCTCGTCTTTATTTAGGATCTTTGTCTTCAAAGATGCTGTAAATGTGGAGCGGTGGCTTCAGGAGGAAGAAAAAGGTCGACGTGAAAGTGACTGTAAACAACATCTTTCATATTTCCTCTGCACCGGAGGCGTAAGCTGACACGGTTAAATCCTTCAGGATGTTTTATCTGCCGCTGCACGTACTGTACATCAGAGTGAATGATGCAAACGGCTTCCTCGGCTCTGTCAGGAGAAGGAGGAACAAGTGGGGCGCTCGTGACGACTCACTCGTGTTAATGCCAATTTGTTGTGTTTCAGTTTTATTTCATGATTCAGCTGCTCTTACATTAGAGGATGGGGGGGGGGGGGGGGTTGTCTTCTAGATTCCTGATTTTGTTTTTAATTAAGTTTCAGTTGGACTGGGGTTCTCAGGAATCTTAATCAAAATGTAGCTCAGCCTCGCTTCAGCATCATCACCCACACGCAGTGAAAAAGAAAAGTTAGGAAAGTAAAACATTCACAGCAACTTTAATTTTGAGGTCAACTGAAAACTATTTTTTTTAACTTTTAAAAATAAATTGTGCCATGTTTAAATTTATCTTTGTAATTTATAAGTTGTCCTTTTAATTATGAATAAAATGTACAAAAATACTCACTTGTAGGACGTCGAACTTCACTCAAGTAGAACAGGGAATCTGCAGAACCGCTGGTCGACCCCAAACTTTACCTCGAGTTTTCCATTTTGACACTGCACTTCACGCATTTAGGTTTTTTTTCCCGTGTAATCCCAAATCAAATACATACCGTGTCTTAGAGGATGAGACGGTGCAGTTTTGTAGTTCCTCTGCATGTTTACTTCCATGTTCTATATTACAGGTCCCTCAGCGCAGCCAACCAGGAAGACGCAGGGCCCTTGCCTTCCTGTTTACATGCTGCCGGGAGGCTTAAGGGAAGGCTTCAGAAACGAGGGGGTGGTGGGTGGGGGGTGGAATTAGAATCACACTCAGTCAGCGTGTATTTACAAACCTCCAATCATACATGACGAGAACACATTGACACGCCGTTTTTATTAATCGTCCGTGGAGCTTATAATTACAGAAATCCAAATGTAGGAGCGTCTTTCTCGGTGACGTCCGGGGTAATGTGACAAGTAAATGTGACAACCCGTGAATCGAGCAGCGACTTCCCCGGCGTAACTAAAGAGGTCGGATCGCGGCTAATGATGCATCACGGGGGATCAACTGGACCACTTGTCTTTCTGTCGCCCGCTTTTTTATTTCCATGAAAATGTTTTCTAAGCTCGGAGCACATTTTGTGAAATTGCTGCAGAATGAATGACTGTTTCCATCAAGCATCTTCTCATCAAGCACCGGTTCTGATGGACGCATGCATACTTTGGATTTCAGGCATTTTCATTTTTCTAAACTTGTGGACAGAACAATGCTTTCTGTCTTTCCCCTCCGTCTTACTCCTCAGATTCTTCCCTCTCTTCTGTCTCTCTTCCTCCTCCACGCGATTAGTCCTGGATCGTGTTGCAGCGGATGTACTTCTCGGCCAACTAAGGCAATAAATATACGGTCTACGTGATTTATCCTCACGCCTGTCTTGTTTACGCAGTGTGTGCTCGCCCTGTGCCCCCAAAAGGAGCGTTGACCTTTCACACACGAGGCAGCTCGCCCTCTTTATCTCGCATCGCTGTGCAGCTGACGAGTCAATCGCGGCCGATCATGTGGGAGGGTCTCACTGACGAGGGCAGAGAAAAACACTCGAGCCTGTGTGTGTGTGTGTGTGTGGTGGTGACGTTTTCCTCCAGTGTCCATGTCCATGTAGTTTCATCACCCGTGGTGGACGGGGGGGGGCTTATTTGCCAGAGGACGTGTGGGGGAGACAGAGGCGGCGTTGTGCAGCCACTGTTTCATCCATTAACTGCTATGGTGATCTTGTGACCCGTCGCTCCCCAAGGTCAACTCTGGGGGTCAGAGGTCGTCTCTGAAGCTGGTCTCTAATCTGCTCTTTAGCATCGTGGAGTCAGAAGGTGTAAATGGGCCCCCTGTTGGCGGTGGGCTGGACCTGCAGGGTGCTGGATCAGGCTTTTTGTTGCAGCGTTTGGCTTTGAACATCTGACTCTGTGAATATCTGAAGCTCAGCTCTGTCCTGTGCAGCTCTCTCATCCTCCTCACCACTGGTGTTGAAGCTGTTTGTTGTGTTTAGCGATTTCACATGTTCTTATGGTTTAGGATTTGTTGTTCTTCTCTGTCTTCAGTGTCGTAAGTTTGATTTGTTTGGGTTTGTGGCTGGAACTGGGACAGGATTTGGACTCTTGCAACATTTTATCGTGTAAAGAAAGTAATAGCATGGCACATACAGAACCCCCCCCCACCCCCAAGGCTCAACCTGATGAAACATTTAAATTCACTAGATCCAGATTTCAAATTGGATCTGCACCAAATCTTCCACCAAGATCGCTGAATTATTTTTCTGAGAAATCAAGGAGAATTATGCAAATATGCTTTCACAACGTTAAAGGAAAGTGGAAAAATAATTCCTGGATCCAGTCAAGACATTTACTGGGTTCTTCCCTGACCCACAACACATCCCCCAAGTTTCATAACAATCAAGCCCTTTTTTTTTTTGCTAAATAACCGACAAATAAAAACCAAACCTCCTCGGCTCCTTGGATTTAAACACGACCTGAACTTTCTGTTCTGGCTTCAATTCCATTTTCCACCAGTAACAGCAGATGCTGCGTTCACTGCCCCCACCGGGGTTGAAGAAAAGGAGTTAATCTGCTTTTATCATGTGATGCCTTCAAGTCTGTCAACCCTCAGGCAGATGACAGCCATTTGACCCGGTGCCGCCCCCCCCCATTCACCTACTGGAGCTAATCTTCCCGTTCATTACGCCACTTTTTGTCCTCGACTCATTATAACCACAAGGGCGACTTAGCATCGCGTTGGCCTCTTCACTTTAAAAGCGGCGGCCGCTGTCTAGCAAGCTGACCTCCTGTCCATGGCCTGTCCATTAGCTTACTTGTTCGAGTGTGTTTCCTTTTCCTACCATCCTCCCTTCTCTCTTTCTCTTTTTTCTCCCAGCACCATCCCTGAGGAGTGAGAGAAATGGAAAGTGGGGGGAGGAAGAGAGAGAGCTGAGATGCTCTACTGGGGATTGTGGGAACCCACTGATAAAGGCTTGCATCTTAATCCATCCTAAGGCCTGTCTTACGGTGTACTACGAGCTTTTATGTGATCATTAAGAGTGTATGCTCACGTGCACGTCCCCACGCACGCATTAGGTATACGTGTGTGTATGGGGGCTTCACGTATTTGATATGTTAATGTTTTTTTTCCTGTGCAATCGCCGATGCAGGAGTTTTAGTGCTTTGAATCTGGTATTTCAAGGCTCTTGAAATATCTTCAGTCATAACAGGACGCACGTCTTCACTTTGACAACAAGGGCGACTCGACTACAGTCAGTGCATTACAGCTTGTTTTATGGCTCATGAGTGTATTAAAAGCACTAATTAATGCGCCGCAGTTTTCCCTGTAATGCAATGCAGTAGGTAAGCACCCTCTCTCTCTCTCTCTGAGGTTTATGCCTTCAGCTCGCTCGTTCCTCCTCGAGTGTTTGTAGAAATTTGGCTCATGTGCGCCAAGGGGGAGGAGAGGAGGGAGGCGCTCATCTTGTTTCGGTGCTTTATGAGTCTGACGCGTACGTCTGTAATTGCGGTTATGGGTGATTAAACTCTCCATGCCCCTCAGGATCCACAGCCAGCTATCAGTCAGCGTCAGGTTGAACCGCGCAGCGCCGCTCTCAAGGCCCGTGATTGGTCCGTCTGACAGTCTGTCCCTCACATGCTGCTGCTGCTGCTGCTGCATGTCATTCTCCACCATATTCCAGAGGAGCCATGACTGGGGTTATTTTGTCTATTGAGCGTTCGATTAAAACGCTGATTGTGTCGTCTTCCAGTTTTGAAAATGTCTTTTTATCTGAAAAACAAAAACTGAAAGACCCGACAATTATAGTTTCAGATCTTCAATTTTGTACAAGGTTAAATTATAATCGGTGAATCATTCAAGTGTTTTGGGGAAGGAAGCAAATGTTCATTGGGTTCCGCTTCTCAAACGCAGCATTTTGCTGTTTTCTTCCTGTTTTGGGGTTTTGAAGATGCCGTCTTTGGTTCTGAGAGCTTTTTCTTTTCACTACTTCCATGGAGAAACTAAGTTTATCATTGCAGCGGTTGTAAATTACTTCTTTCAATCGACTCCTCCCTCTTGCGTAACCCCCGTCGTAGCCACGTGTTTGCTTCTTTCAACCCAATAACCAAGTATCTAGTCATAAAAAGCTGAACGAGAGACGAATCGTGTCTATTATTATTCAAAGTATAAGTCTGTATAAATTATGTGTGGGTGGATGTACGTGGGTATTGAAATGAAAAACCAGTTGATCATTTCATGGTGTCTATTGTGTGCAATTTGCTTTCATGCCTGCTGCTGTATCCGTGCGGTTTGTTTACACGTGTGTTTGAATCCTATTTATGGCTAAAAACAGGAGGAGGCCTTGAGGCCCGGTCTAATTGGCATATTAATCATGTCTGTGTGGGTGGGATATCAGCGTGTTTGTGAAAGATTCATGACTTGTCTCAAGAGGCAACGTACGACTGTGGGGGTCCTGTCCTCCCCACCGCCGTGCTCCGACACTCCCGTGGCGAGAGGACGGCGTTTTCTCTCGGCTGAAGGCAGATAGGCGGCCGGGCGTCCGAGCCTCGGCCTATCACATGGATTTGCGTCCAAATAAAACACTGCAGCCTGTGTGTGGTAATGAGGAGCTGTTTTTTTATAGAGAGTTTATCTGTCAGTGGCCTCTCCCATTAGTTTGCAAACTTGGCTGAGAGTCTCTCGTCTGTTGATGTTTGGATGTTTTGTCTTGCCCCCCACGCAGCGCCCTTGGGGGAAGTGGGGAAAAAGAAAGAAATCCCACACCCTCTCTACCCGGAGGACCGGTGTTAGTCACGGATGATGAATGATCTCATACATAAGGATGCAAGGTCACGAGGGAAATGCAACATGTCAAAGGACAGCAAGACGGGAATATCAAAGAAAAGAGGACGGAGATCAGGAGAGAACTCAGGAATAAAGATTCTGTTGCAGCGCGTGTGAAGCCCTTTGCCGAGACTTGACAGAGGCCAAGTGTCGGGATCAGCCCGGGTCGACCTCACTTTCGAATTGTAAAGGGCCGAGTCGAGAGGTCGAGGGATGAGAGAGGTTAGAGATTAATGTGCGACAGCCCACGTGGACCTTTAAACAGCTTGAATACACTGAACTCTTTCAAACTGTCACATGTCTTTATGGACTTTTTAGAAACTCAAACTCTGCGTTGTTTGTTAAACATTTTTAAGACGTTTTAAGTGTCTAAAACAAACAATGGGATTCTACCTGTTTTTCCTGCTTTTTGGGAACAGGCTGAAACACACAAACAACCCTCAAGACACCGAGCCCCTTACTCCCGGATCCTTTTTAGACTTTTACTAAATAATGATCATGCCTGACTATTTTGGGTGTTTTGGAGACTTTTAATCTACCCCCTCTTTTCACTGGGCAGAGCTGAACAAAATATAAAAAATCCCCCTTAGCCTGGTGGAAAAACCCGAGCTGAAAATCCTTTTGAAAGTCTTGCTGGACAGCGTGTGTTTGTTGGAGAGCTGCCAGTGAAAATGCAAGCGAGGGGAAGTCAGCAGACTGGCTGTCTTCTGTTCACTGTTGTTCAGATTGACTCTGTCAGGCCGGCCTTTGAGGCCCGTGATCCAGGTGGTCTGTTCTCTGCGGCGCCCCCCCCACCCCTCCACCTCCCCTTCCCCTCCCGCCGCCGCGGCCAACCCTCGCCCGCAAACATGCCCGGCATCAGCAAAGCTTCCTCCCAGAGCGGTGGTGTCTTCCCTCCGCCAATCGCAAGGCTCCGCGGCTATGGGCACATCGGTGCGAGCCAATGAGCGACACCTGTTTCTCTCAAGCGCCGGCTCCCTATGCCAATCATAACACCCACTTTATTTGGCCTCTGTCGTGGAGCCAATCCCAACATGTAATTCACGGGGCATCCAGGCAATGAGAGGCACAGGCAAAAAAAATGAAATGTGTTTTTGTACCTCTCGGGAACGAACCCTTCCAGAAAATGAGTTTCCCAGCACAAATGTCACAGCGAATGTGCGCTGCGTCATTGCATCATCGGAAAAAACGTTCCCTGCAGCACAGCAGCCTCATGATAGGACTGAGGGATCATTGTTTCACGGTGAGACTCTGGTGGAGTTACTCACTCTGTCGCCTTTTTAAAAAAGTGTGAAGGCTCCATGTACAGACGAGAACTGTGGACACTTATTTTTGCCTCGTGTGGCAGATGTGGTCTGTAGATACTGTTTTTATTAATGAAAGTGTCTTGCGAGTGCTTCTGGTGGTGTATTATGTGATTTAGCTTTCTGTTAATTGGTAGATATGCCACTAAATGCTGACTTTATTATGTAGTAGACAAGAGAAGAAGATATTTTCCACATTAGAGTGGTGATTGGCACGATTTAAAGAGTAAATCGTCTGCACTGGAAAGACAAAGCTCCTGGTTTCCGTGCTCGCGCTGTAAGGTCCGATCGTCAGGCCTCGACCTGAATGTACCGGTCAGCCCATCGTACCTGATCTGGCCACTGTCAAAGAAGGAGAAGTTGAAATTTGTTTGCATTGACACATCCTGGTTTCACAGTGTCACACAGGCGCAGTCATAAGGAATCGACCCGTGACAACGTGGAGGGCCTGAAGACGGTGGATCAGGAGCATCTGCAAGACAAAAGACACACGAGTCTCAGAAATCGGGTCAAAAAAGGCCTGAAATTGTTCGGTGTAGGAACAACTTTAAAAGTTGGATCCTCAAGACCGATGGAGAGGATGTCGAGATTTCATTTTGACGTCTTGCTTTAGGAAAATAAATAAAATATCTTCCACACGTCAGTCCACGTCTCTAAAGTAATCTCCTTCCTGTGGCTCTTCTGTCGTATCCAGACGATACAAAAGAGCAGTCGCTGCAGTCGGTGCTGCCGTCGAACTCCCAACACCTGGAGATGGATCGACCCCCCGGTGTTTGTGTTTTGTTTTATGCTGTCTAAACACAGCGGGTTCGTCCCCGGGCAGAACCAATGGGCTCGATAACGAAAAGAGATCATAAACATGGGTGAAAACGCAAGAAGGAGGCGAGGGAGGTGGAGAAGGAGAGAGACAGCGGAGCCGGGGGAAGCTGATGCAGGTATCTGCAGTGAGAGGAAAGAGAGCTGGCAGCGCTCTCGCCAGCGCGTCTTCCCAGGACATGAAAGACTCGCTGCTCCGAACTGGGATTATCCTCCACCTCTGGGGAGACCCTCTGATGAGCAGAGGAGGCAGAAGGAGAGATGTGGAAAGAAATTGAAGGAAACAGGGACAGAGGAGAGGGAGGATGGGGGGGGAAATTAAATGTGAGAGCAAGAGAACCGGCGAGAGATAAAGAGACATGCATCCACAGGCTGTCATCCACACGGATGCCAGCTCCACTTAAGGCTCTGCTGATGCTCACGCTGCTGCAGTCCACTACCTTTTTGTTTTATTCCCTCCAAAAGATAAGACTCCAACCCCCTGAAGAATGACCCACGCTGGTAATTCACCAGAAAGCAATGTCCTTGTTTGATCTGACGCCTTCCTGAGCATCACCTCTGCAGTTTAATCTGTCATGATCACTCTGCTCATAAACAGACGCAGGTAGAGGAGCCATGCACTGTAAAAAAATAAATCTCTTATTGATATTATCTATTTTTCATCCTTCATCTGCCCTTTTTCGTTTCGTTCCATGATAAGAAAATTCTTGATCGAAGCAGATTTGTTAACGATAATGAAAAATAAGAATAATTATCAAGCGATCGATTTGTGATATTTTTTTAAGCACATGTTATTTTTCCTTTTTTATGCAGATTTGCCTCTTTTCCCAGTTTTGCATCATCGCAGATTAGATTTGCATCTTTAGGTTTTGCATCATCTGACGTTTTGAACTCTCCAACTTGTATTTTTGATTTTTATTTATTTCACTTTGACAGCCGGCGATCAAGAACGTATTTGAAACTTGCAGTTGAGTCGGAGCCTTCGGTGGATTAAAGGTTTTCTTTCGCTGTTGACTTAAACTGTTTGAGCTCAGTCCATGTGACTTAGTTTGCTGATAATGGGCCAAAAGTTAATTGATTTTGTCTGTACTGGACAGATACTGTCTGTGTGCAGTCGCGCAAGAGAAGGGGCGGATGTCGGGGAGGGGGGGGGTTGGGGGGGGGGTGGGGGCAGATAAGGTCGGGCCTCATCAGTCACTGCAGCGATATTTTCCCGATTTCGTTTTTTTGTTTGTTTATCTTGGAACGTGACGTCCCGCATGCACCGATACGCCGACGCCTCCACCCTGCTGGGTTTTGTGTTATTTGTTTGCTGCGAATCGATGTCCCCCCCCCCCCCCGATCCAAAGTACACTCCTCTGGGGACAATCACAAACACACTCTTCAGGACATACAACCCCCCCCCCCCACCCCTCAGCCTCCTTGTATTGAGGCGCGTGTGTTCCCCCCCGCTCGCGAGGCCTCTTCCTGCAGCACGTACACACATAGTTTCCCATCGGCCCCCAACTCCCTCCGACTGGCCACCGCGATCTCGGGCTTTCCGCTGAAAGACTTTCTCTCGCTTTCTTTTTCCTCCCTTCTCCCTGTT
The DNA here is from genome assembly GCA_026259375.1 of Verasper variegatus. Lineage (NCBI taxonomy): Eukaryota > Metazoa > Chordata > Actinopteri > Pleuronectiformes > Pleuronectidae > Verasper > Verasper variegatus. The sequence continues at coordinate 18,409,223 of CM048061.1, read as the reverse complement.
TGAATTTATCTTTCTATGTGTTCATCTATCGATCAATCTGTCTCAGCCCCCCCCCCCCCCTTCGCCTTCATCTCAGGCTCGCTCCCTAGAGGGAGAACGAGAAAGGAGGGAGGCGGGTGTGGGGGGGTGTGCAGGTCCAACACGAGGCCGGGAGCCAGAACCCGCTCCATTTGGATTTCATTACAAACAGACCAGCACCTCACGGCCGAGAACAAAAGAAGAATAATCAGAGGGGGGGGGATGAAAGACAGAGAGGAGGCCTTGTAATGTAGTCAATAAATTCAAGCTTCCCACTGATATTACTTCTCTGGCCCAAAACCTAAATGGGAACCAGCTTGTTTTGCCTGAGCCGACACAAATTAAACGGATCAGTTGTCTTCAATCACATATAAACACACGTCCATCTCAGGGTGAGAGAACTGTAACCTGTTCACGGGCCGCGGTGCTGCCTCCGCAAATCACAGACGCGTGCACGTGCGGCAACTCAACCTCTCATGTTTTTCCTTGTTTCCTCGATACAAGTGGAAGCTGCCAATCACCCCCGCTGCCTCTGGACCAAGTCATCAAGTGGCAAATTCCTCTTCCCGATGTCACCAGCGGGGAAGGGACAGTTTGTTTTTCCCCGCTTGGTAATTGGCATAATTAATCTCCGCAGACTGATGGCTTTATCACCAGTGAGTCATAACAAGGCACTTGGAGAGTGAGCAGACATAGCTACGAGTTGAAAAGTTACGTGCGTGTGATTGATTCCTAATTTCTGTTTCTTCAGTGTGTCAGGAATAATTTGTCCGCAGAACTTGTCCTGCTCCACTCATCAAACATGTCATGTGTTACTCCTTTATTTTCATTGACCTCGATCGTGAACATTTTCCAAAGCACGTCTTCTTAAATATGCTGTTTCCCCTACAACTGTCAACTCGGCCTTTATTTCTGTCTTTCTTTTCGGTCCACGATCGTGTTCTGAGACTTGACGCTTGTCAACGTAATGAAAACACAACTGAGGAGGAAAGTAATCAAAAGCATCGGTTTCCTCCGCAGCTGCCGTTGTTAAGTTACACTCAGTCTCGTGTTTTGCCGTCGTGTTATTATCCCTCTGTGTTTGTGTGTGTGTGTATGTATATATATGCTCGGGCCATGTGCCTCCAAGTGTGCTTTGGCAGTGAATGAGCCAGATAAGGGCCAGTGTTATGATTTTTATCTCCGGGCGCAACAAAAGAGGAAGCTTGATGAATCACAGCTTCCTGGCTGCCTTGCATTTCCCCGGTTCTTGGATTCAAACCAGTCTCAGATGGGACCACTCAGAACAGTATGAATAATATAGGATTTCTCTTATTTAAAAAACAAAGAGGCAAAGCCATTTACTTAATGCCAGGGGGTCCACATGCGGATAATGGGATCAGCAAAAGTTGCGGACTTCAGAAATCACCCCAAAGCCTCTATTTCGTCTGGGTGAGATTACACAAAAATCGCCCGTTGTTACTTAACATCTGGGAGTTTATTAACTTAGCGCTAAGCTGCCGCGCTACTGAAAAGGTAATGAATCCTCAAAACGAGTCAAACAGCGCCTGGTGCAAATGTAATCTCCCTCTTCTGACGGCCGCTCCACAGGCTGCGGCGGTAATTATCGCTGCACGCCGTTCCCTTTGATCAACTGCTATTGTCAGTTGTTGCTCGTGACATAAGCCGCCAACCAGGCTGGCTGTTATTTATTTGTACCTTCTCAGGTGTGCGTTTTTTAATTCTCTTCGTAGCTGGTGTGTGTTACTCTCTACTTGTTGCTCCTGGCGGTTTCAGATGTGGATATAAATTATTTTCAGTGAGGAAAGACAGATTTCCACCACTGGGTTTCCTGTATGAGATCCGGGAGGCGGCACCGTGAGCCTGACGGCCGTATGACCCCGAGTGGTGTAGAACCACAGGCTGTTTGAATGATAAACAGAAAGCAAACATTCATGTAGGCTAACAACGTGAAAGCAAACCTTCTGGTCCTGAAAAGAGGAAAAAACACACGAGTTTGAACAGGTGAAGTTTGATATCAGCAAATAACTCTGACGTGAAGTTGAATTGCAATCGTTCTCGTCTCTTTGTGCCAAAAGTCAGAGTGAAATCCAACTATTTATTTGTTATGTATATTTATACGTCTGTGAAGTTTCTCAGTCGTCCATGTCACGTTATGCAAAAGAAATTGAATCCAGATACTTTCACTTCCAACCCAAGAGGATTCTGTTTGTTTCACACTTGTATTGTATAAACAACCTTTCATCGTACGACTTCATGTGGATGGAACAGCTATTACAAGTTTGTTTGGCACAACTTTTTACAGCCAAATAAAAACCGAGGTGTCGGTTACATCCACAAACATTTGGTATTTTACCTTTTATCCTGGCTGGAAACAGCTGAATTATAAACAAGAGGGATGCGTCGCCCATATGGGAATAAGGGTGGCTGAAAAGATTTATCACAGAAAAGTATCAGAACATTTACAAAAAGAGCTCCTCTGATATCGTCCTTAACTCGCTTGTACTCTCAGTACGTCGCACATCCATCATATCTTCTTTCACCAGGTGTCAGACAAGAGGATGTTGGCAACAAGTTTCCATAAAAGGACATTTACACCGGCGGGAAATATATTTATTCTTAAGAAAACATTCTCATTTACCCCTCAAACTGTTTTATTCCCTTTTTATTGTGTCCAGTTGCTCAACCAGATGTTCAGCCAGTAGGTCCCTCTTGTTAGGTTCCGGCTTTGATGAGTCGTATGTCGGATACTTTACACAGAAGTGTTTCCAGGCTCCTACTTCCAGTCACACTTTCGTCGGCCTCGGTGCTCAGAAATCCAGCTGGAGCTCCGGCTCTGCAGCTCCGAGGCAGGGAGAGATGGAATATCACCTCGGAGCTAAAGAGAACAATTAGGCCATATCAGCGGATCACAGCGTTGGCTGTCGGGGCCACAGTTTGCAATAGCGCCAGTAATCTGTGGCTTAGCTGGCACCTCGCCACAGCCGGCCGCGGCTCCGTGGCCTCTCCAGACACTTAAGAGTCACCGAGGGCACTGGCGTGGCCCCCGGGAGCTGGCGCCCTCACCCACACGCTATCGGGGGGGAAGTTAAATGAAATGGGAGGAAATGAAAGAGAGCCTGTGAGAGACAGAAAAGAGTAAAAAGGGAGGCGGGAGGGAAGAATTAAGTCTTTAATGAGGGCAGTTGTTTGAGCAGGCAAAGAGAATCGGGTTATATCAACACACTGTATCAAATGATGGTTGTTAGCAGCCCACCTACTGGGAAATTATGGGTGGGCTGTTTTGGCTCTTTTCTGCCACTTATCCCACATTTAGTCCCTTTCTTGTAGTTTTTAGTCTCTGAGATCACAGACGCCGGCAGATGGTGGCGTGAACAAGTCAGGAGAAGGGTTTTGATTGGCGCTGTCACAGAGTCGAGTTTCAGCTGCTGTCTGATAATATCTCCTCACGACTCGGAGTTCCTGTCGACACGCCACATTGTGGATTTTTTTGCACTTCCCTTACCTTGCTTTGTGTCATTAAAAGTAATGAGAATGGGGGGTGGGTCCTTCTGTACTGTTTGTGTAATTGTGAAAGGATTATTAAAAAAAAAGCACAAAGACCACGGAGAACAAACGAGTGAGAACAAAACCCTGGTTTCATCACAGATCCCCCTCGTGCATTAAATAAGGCTGCGATGTCCTTCGCCCGCTCCCACGTCTCCGAGGTGTGGATCAGACGCCGGTATCCACAAATACACTTACTTTCCTCTTGGATCTCTGAGGCGTCGTTTGAAGTTTGTTCTGATCAGCGGCTTCTTATATCCAGACGTGAGCTATCCCATCTAATGTCAGGGAGTAAAGAGGTGGGATGTTCTGACAAAACAAATACAAAGAAAGACAAAACTTTGTGCTGGGAAAGAGGCGATGGGATGAGTTTCTCTTCGGATGGATTGAATTGGACTGATATGCTGTGTTTCGTTTTAAAACAAATTATAACGTCAATGATTCCGACAATACTGAAAAGTTTCTCAAAGATTTCACTTCTGGGCTCTAGGAACGTTGCGATGGCATTTCGGTTGAAGGGCCACTCGGAAAGTGTTTACCTCTGCCAAGGTTTAACGTCCGATTCCCATCTCTAAGTGATCCTGGAACCGATCCGTTTATCCAGATCTGCTCCAGAACGTAATGGGTTCATTCTTGGCTCCTGCTCCACAAAAAGTCACGGGAATCTGCTCAATAGCTTTTGAGTCACACACACAATCAAACGGCAATGAAAAGGTAACTCGGGCCACATCACATGTTGAAATGTCATCCGGCCACACACACACACACACACACACACACACACACACACACACACACACACACACACACACACACACACACACGTCAGCTTCAGCATTTAATTGTAATGACGGATAGAAAGTGTGACATTAAGCTGATGAGTAATCATCCTCATCGTTGAAACTCGTACATACACATGCAGCGGGCGTCGTGAGAGATTGAGCACATCCGCCTGCTGTCGTCATGGTGATATAGACATCAGCGGGAAAAACTCTGAACTGAAAATGAAGCTGTTTCACCGACTCCGGTGTTATTTCGAGCTCTGGGGCTGTTTCTTTTTACGCAACCGACTGAATCTCTTGGGTTTTTTCCTCTGAACCCATCTGGAGAAATGTGAATGAGCGGCGTCTCATCCAGACTGTGACTGAGCCGCGGCGCTCGTTGCTCTTCACACACCCCAAAAAAAAAACTCTGACTCACCTGCTTCTCCAAAACGTTTCCTGCAAATAATAATAATGCTTGTCGTCCCAGATCAACAGAAAGGTGTGTGTGTGTGTGTGTGGGGTGGGGGGGGGGTGTTGCAGTGTAGGTGAAAGTGACTCATGACTTCTCTATTTTGCACCGAATCCGATCCATGGAGTGATCGTTTCTTTCCAGGCAGCTGTCCCACCCATGCCATCATCCCTCAGCTGACCCAGCGCCAGCAGGGTGGTATAGAAAAACCCCATTGTTTGAGCGAGGATCTGCACGGAGCCACTCGGGGATATTCTGTGTTTCTCTGTGCGTGTTTGTCGAAGTGAAAGATCCAGCAACGTCTCAGTAGAGTACGACTATTTGGACAGAAGCAATAGTTGTGTAAACCTAAAGCCGGCAGCGCTGCAGGCCTCGTTTTGTGAGCGCAAACCACCCAAAAACATCAGGACTCGTCTGCCGCCACAAGTGACGAGATTTAGAGGCAAAATGGCAATTTGGGGTGTAAGTAAGTGATTTGCTGAGATTTATGAGCTCTCCCTCTCTGTTTTTACTGCATCCTGTGCCCTCGTGATCCAACTAAAACTCCACTGTGGCACTGGTGGATGAATAATAGAGGAGGAGCGTTAGCTGCAGAGTGGAGAAAACAAGCGCCTGTTTGCCTGTGCATGTGCTTTTAAAATGTTAAAAATTAGTCACAGAGACACATAGAAGTGGGCCCACCACTTGCTGATTATTGTTGAGAGCATTGTTTTCCTATTATTCCCCTGGATGAGTAATAAATAAACCAAATAGAAAAGTGGATCAAGGTGAAAAAGCCTAATAAATCCCAGTTGTAGGCCATGCAATAAAAAATTTGTTTTACCATATTTTTAATTAGACGGAAATAAACATCATGCTGTGGTGCAGACGCATTTGTGGCTCTTCTTCTCTTTCGCATGAATCATCGCCCAATCCCCTTGTTTGTATCTCAAATTGGGAACAAGTCGCTCAGGAGAATTCTCCCATTTTATCATCGGAGCCTCGTGTCTCTACCTGACGCACAGAGATGATTAAGCAGAGTCTGGTGTAGGTTTGTGTGAACGCTCTCTCTCTCTCTCTCTCTCTCTCTCTCTCTCTCTCTCTCTCTCTCTCTCTCTCTCTCTCTCTCTCTCTCTCTCTCAGCCTTCAGTCTGTCACCACGAGCTCTGTTTGGCTGACAAACACCGCGCCCTCCGCCGCCTTCCCTCCAGGATGTGAGCTTCCCAACCAAATACGTGGAGGGACGCGGTGAAACTATGGAGGAAACAAAGATCGAGTTCCTCTTCGTTTCACTCTGCAGGATCGTCACTGCCTCCCAAAATGACTCAGTTGACTGTTAACTGTCAAGTTCTGGTCGAAGTCAGGTGCTTTGTCCCCAAACTGACTCACAAAGGTCTTTTTCAGTAGTTTTATTAGGACATAGACATTATGGTCTTATTCACATCCACACATTTTATTTGTGTTATTACTTTTACATGCTTTAATGTTAAGAAAACACATCACTCTCCTCATACAGTTCTTTGCTGCAGCTCCTCTTTTCAGCCTCTGTCTGAAAAACGTAGGTTTTAGCTCCCGACTCTTTAAGCCCCTCCTCCTGTGACATCCCATTAACTTTCTGTCTTTGCAGAACTTTGACAATCACAAACAACGGGGAAAGAAAAAACAGACCTTTTCATCTCGTTCTCCACAAACCCTGCCTCCGACCGCCAGCCGGTCCGATCTCCCGTCACGCGCCACCTTCTAAAACCACTTTCTGATCAAACTCCGAGCATCTCGTTGTGTTTCCACCTTTTGCTGCTGAAAGAATGACGGATGGCGGTGTCTTCTTCCCGGAGGGGACGGCCATTATTCACCGCACGACAGATCACTTGTCAGCCAACCGTAAACAGAGATTGCCTCAAAACGTTTGAACGAACGCCACGCGGGCGTCATTTCTCTCCCCGTCGAGGGCCGCCTCCTTTCATCTCACCGTCCATTGTCATCTCAATCATCCATTTATCATATTATGCAGTGCGCTCACAAGCGCCCGCAAACAGCCTGAACACAAATTGGCAAATTTCCTCTGTGTAATCACACCCAACGGCGGAACAAAAGAGCAACAACAACAAAAAAAAAGGCAAGAGCGAGGGAGGGAAGGATTGTTTAGAAATAGGAGACGCTCGTGTGTAGTGCAGGGGTGAAAATTGGAGAAGTCTGTCGACGGCTGCCAGTGAGATGGGCCGTAATTTGCTTATTTGTAGCTGTCACTTGTGCTTTTGTGCGCCCAGCGATCCAGGCCAAGTGACAGGGAGAGGTTTTCAGTAACCCGGACGACTGCCACTCATGTCTTGGATGATTTCTATTCCTCCTCCTCCTCCTCCTCCTCCTCGTCTTCCTCGCCTGCCCTGCCCCTCGCTCACTGATATGCTTCTCAGACACTCTCTCTCTTATTTTATCGCCGGAGCTTTGCAATGTTTTCTCAAGACATATTTCACTTTCCAGTTCAACAGGTTGAGTTGAATTCAAGTGGCGCCGCTGTATTTACAGACATGTAACACCACGCCCCTTTTCTTTATCTTCTTATATTGTCCTGCTTGTCTCTCCTCATTCCTCTCCACTCCTTATTTGCTCTCCTCCCGTTTAGATTCCTCATTTTGTGTCCTTGTTTCCTACTTTTTCCTTTTTATCTCCTCTTACCTCCCTCCATCCTCTTCTCCCCTCCTGTCCTTGTCCGTTTTTCCTCTCCTCCTTTCGTTTCTTCCTAGTTTTTCCTCTCCTCTCCTCTCTCCTCACCTCACCTCACCTCACCTCACCTCACCTCACCTCTCCTCTCCTCTACCCTACCCTTCTCCCTTTTCCTTTCCTCATACCTCCCTCCCTCCATCTTCTTCTCTCCTCTCCTCTGACCTTCCTCCCTCCGTCCTCGTCGCTCCTCTCTTTGTACACCTTCTGGGCTCCTTCCCTCCTCTCCTCCTTATTTCCTCCTTGTTTTTCCTCTCCTCTCCTCTCTGGGGAGGATTAGGACAGAGTCCTTTTCATCCTGCTGTAATCCTACACTGGCAACCCAACTCCAACAAGAACAGGATGTGCAGGAAGTGTTTGGCTTGGCTCAGCTGGCAGTTAGGTTGTTGCTCATGAGGATTGCCGATGCAGGGAGGAAGATGTGAAGACTCCCCCCCCACCCCGTTTGGTCATCCCGCGTTCACACAGAAACAGATTCCTGTAAATTCAGCCGGGACGGAGACAGACCACTCCAGGAAAAAACGACTGTGAGCCGGACTCTGGACTCTCAGGCCGTCGGCTAATTGAGGCATCAGTCAGTTTTTGTATTCCACCGCGTGGAAACAGAGAGGAACCTGGTCACTCATGACAGGAGGGAGTGTGATAGACAAGCTCTCATCTGTTACATAACAAGTCCATGTCCCCGCTGCGGAGAGAGCATAGTTGTATAGTGTCAGAAAAGGACAGCGTATGAAAGGAGGGTATGTCGGGACAACAGACAGGCAGGGTGGAGATAAGTGTGTTATATCACCCGCTGGGTTGGGTTTTCATGATTTGCTCTAGCAGGGTGTATATATCATTTTATATCTGAAGATTGAATTTAAAAGATATTCAAATATAAACATGGGAATGTCTTTTAACTTCCTGAAAAATGTAAGGTGAAATTACAGGAGGAATATTTTCAGCTGTATTTTTATTATTGAACCGTTTGATGAATATAAACCTGATTAAATGATATCGTCAAGTGTCTTAAATTCCAAAGAAATTAATTTGTGCTTTAATTATAAGCAAGGAAAAGCAGAATTTTCTCACTTGAAAGGTAGAAACCATCGAGTTTCCCCTTGAAAATGACTTGTTTTCACTTATCAAGACAGTTGCTGATTCGCTTTGTGTCACTCGGCTATTCATCGTTTTAGCGTAAATTCTCAAATTTATATTTTACATTGTTCAAGTAAAGCGTCTTTATGTGAAGCCCAAAATCACAAGATCGTCTCAGTGGGTTAATCAGTCTGATTAGTTTGTTACAATCCTCAAATTCTGGGTGTAAATTAAACTGCAGCTGTGTCCCTCCTCCGTGATGAACGGATAAGAAAGACGAGGGACAGAGAGAGAAAAGACAAAGACAAGAAATGAAGAAGAAGAGAGAGAGAGAGTGAGTGAGTGGGGGGGGGGGGGGGGTTATCCAGCCTGTTGCACAGTGTCCTCTCTCTCCTGTGTGTTGACAGCTGATGGGAAGATAGAACGAGAGAACATGGGGCTCTAATATGTACAATTATATCCTTATCGTGCAAGTTCCTCGTCTCCTAGAAGTTATGTTCAAATAAGTTTGTTCTCACTAAAAGCAAAGCGCGGACATAGGTAGATTACAAAAAACATAATACAAATATGCTGCAAGTTCTAAAAGACAATGTTAACATTGAATGTGTCAGTAAAATGTCCACACGCAACTTATTTATTTGTTTTGCACCGATATCAAATCTCGCACAACAATATGCATTTGTTTGTTGAGACTCAGTTAAAGTTTGGGGGGAAGCTCGTGGTCTGGTTCAATCCAGACTTCAGACACAAGCAGTTTCTTCTTTCCTTCCTACATCTGACCACAATCTTCCCCTAATCTCCACCAAAGCTCTTTTGTTGCCTGCACCTCACCGCAGATGGAACCCTGCATGTGAACCGAGGTCCTGCGCCGCGACAGTTGTGCGCTTTGTGCAGTCATCAGCCCCCCCCCCCCCCCCCCCCCAGCCTCCTTCCAGCGACTCTTCTGCTGTTAATAAACGTGGCGCTTCGTTCATTCAAAAAACATGTTGCGTCTGAACTCGATTATGTTTCCTCAGTTCAGCTGTAAAGAAAAAAAATAACCTCACTTCCGAGGCGACATGGCTGCTCCTGGGTCAGCGAACCCCACTCACACCCTGTCCTCGCTGATCCCTGATGGGGACCACTCGAGGTGGACAGACCCACTCCACCGCGTGGGGATAATCAGCCTCCGTCGACTCTCGTGTTACTTTTCTTTCCCACAAGAGCCATCATCGGATTTTAATAGTCTCAAGTGTTTTTTTGCTGAATTGACCATTTTTTTGCTGGATCGCGTTCAGATTCAACAACTGTTTTCACACTTCACCAGATGTGCTGGATCCTCGGTGCCAGCGGCGGCTCAGCAGAAAACTCTAAATCAGAGTGTGAAAAATGTTTCTGAAAATTCAAATGTGTACACGAGGAGCAGGGATTCATGGGGTTCTTTCATTCTCAAAGTCCATCCTCTTCTCTCCCGTTGTTCCCGAACAGACTCTTCAGGCCAGATGAGCTCCTCGCCCCTGGGCTCCCCCACGTCCCACCGAGGAATGCACCCGTCTCTGCTCAGCCCGACGTCCATGGGGCCCTCCGGCTCGCTGCACTCTCCCATCAGCACGCTGAGTTCCCCCATGAACGGCATGGCCTCGCCCTTCTCCGTCATCAGCTCGCCCATGGGCCCTCACTCGATGAACTCGCCGGGCATGGGCTACGGCCCCAGCGTCAGCCCCCAGGTGAGGCCCGTAACAGATTCACACACACACACACACACATAAAGTACACACAGCATGTCCACCATTTCACAAAGGGACAGTATGAAGGGAATATTGCGTCTTCAAGGTCACGTACTCCCTTGAACATGGAGCGTCACATTAAATAAGGCACATAAATGCACAAACATAATTGTACAATGCATCTCACACACGTCCACGGCCACGTATGAGCATGCACACGCATGCAGAAACAGCAGCTACATGTTATACCACTGTACACGAGTCTGACCTGATTCATCACAAGTGAGCGATACAGTAACATTAGGTCAGTGCTGGCTTATCTCGTCCTGAGGATCCAGTGTCAGTCACGGGGTGTGACCTGCTCGCGAGAGAAAAAAATTAAACAAACACTTTGTTTGTGTTATTAAATTCAGTTTGTTTCCACCGGTTACGTTTGTTTGTTTGTGACCGACTCAGGGTTTAGTGTTACGACAACCCCTGGCCTCACATTACCTCACGTTAGAATGATGTTGGTGAGGCAGTGAGGTACACAGAGTTTTATGTGTTGCACAGATGTCGTCATGGGCTCAGCATCATCATTCGTGAAGGTTGAACATGCTAGTTTGAAGTTAGCGGCCGGTGTTTGTGCGGAACTTGACTTATTTGTGAAATTACTGTGGAAGGAAGTGAGTTATTTGTTCCAGGTTGTGGTTCCTCATCACAGTATTGGTTATTTCATCAGTTCACTTGAGTTGTTGAATTCAACTAACCATGTTCAAACCCTTATGACAAGGAAATCTAATTGAGGCTTGATATTGAACAGTTTAATCATAAACTTTATTATAAATACGTATATAGGTAAATATAAGAATAAAACACAAATACAACCTAATATATTTGAATTGTTTATCTATTCATATTGATGCATATCGGCATAAAATAAGCCGCGATGATGATTCATGTGAAAGGTCTGAAAACCTTTACATTCATCAGCCTCCACCGCGGTCACGTGAGATTCCTCTGTGTGTTTACCCTGAACTTTACTACAAACCCAGCCACACACACTGCTGCGTGTCACGTCTTTCTATTCACACGTCTCAGAAGTGCAACACACACTCGCGCAGAGACACACAGAACCCTCCAGCGCGCCCGGGCCCCGGCAGCAGACTGAGGCCCCTGCCTTGACCCCGTGCCACAGTTAATCAAGGCCCATTCAAACTGGGATTCCACAGCACGTCGGCTCTGTCACTCTGTCGCCCGTATCTGAGGCGTGTTTGTCGCTCTATCTCTCTTTCCTCCTCTATCCCTCCATTCTCTCTCCTCTCTGTCTTCTGTCCTCTTAATTCCCCCCCCCCTCTGTTATATATTTTTTTAATTCGCTATACTCCTTCTCACGTCATCTCCATTTCCTTCTCCCCTCTATCTCTGTTGTTTTTTGCTCCATCAATAAGCCTCAGTTTCTCCTCTTGCATTCACACACACAATTAAGACATCAAAGCCGGCAGTGGCCCAGTTTCCATCTGAAACCATATCCAAAACGCAGCAGTTGCCCTTTTTTTCTTTTTGTTGTGTGTGTGTTTGTTAATAATTGTGTTAAAGTGCGTCTGCAATGTGACGCTGTTTGGAACTGGGCTCTCCTCGCTATTGTTGGGGCTTATCGCCGCCTTCTCAATGAGAGTGTCCCACATGTGATGGAGCTGAGAGTGGATTAGGGCCACTTTCAGGAAGAGGACAGAATCCGCCGTTGCTAGAAAGCTCCCCTCGTTCTCTCTCTCTCTCTCTCTCGCTTCTCGATTCTTCTTCACTTTTTGAAATTGTCACACTTCTCTAGTTTTACTGTGTTTTGGTTTTTATTCTCTGGGTTGGATTTTGAGAAACACAAGTACCTCTGGTACAATAGCAGAACTTCAGTATCGATACTGAGTGAATTTACTTCCCGTTTCGAGAGTCTATAAATGTACGATATTGGTCATCGGTCACTTACAATAAAACAATAACTTCTTCTGTGATGCTTCTGTTGCCTACAATAATTTATTAACACTGAATCTATGTATAATACTGCATTAAATTAGTGTATATTTTTTGTGAGCTTTAAATTATGTGTTTTATCAAAGACAGAAGCAGGTTTTGTTTGTAAGACAAAGAACTGGAATCCAGCTGCTCGTGTTTGTAGCGCAACTGAAACCGTGGACGCTGCTGACAGTTGCTCTGTGAGGGTGGAGAATAAAGACGGAGCGAGGTGCGTGAGGTGCGGCACTTTTGACGAGTCGTGATTTAAGTCAGACGGCGGATGCCACTTGCTCTTAACACTCGGCTGAGCAGTTGACTGGAACTAGGTCACAGCTCAGCCTCTTCCTCTGCTTAACCACCCGGAGCTGACACCCCCACCTAGGCTCACCACACACACACACACACACACACACACACACACACACACACACACACACACACACACACACACACACACACCGAGATTCACATACTTGTGAGATTTGCACTAGTTCTTCGATCTTACTGAGTATGGTGTCATAAAGACCTTGAATCCTTCCTAGTGACCTTACAGTCTTGTAAAAAGAAAGTAAATAACACCATAGCTGTTGTTGTTGTTGTGTTTTGCTTTTTCACATCCCTCTAAGTCCTTTCTCGTCACCACCTTGTTTACCATCAACTACAATCAGCGTCTTCTTTTGGCGTAAAAACGATAAAATCCAGGTGAAAAATCCGGCCTCCGAGACAAAAAGTAAATCAAAACCACGTCAATAAAGAAAGAACAATGAGGATTACCCCTCCTCTGCATCAAAGACGTCGACGACAAGTTGACGAAAGCCGGGGACGGGATGAACAAAAGTCCCTTTCTTGCTTGAGTCTTGCTGGAGTCTTGCGTCCTCCCAGAGGCAAAACCACATGTGAAGACAGAGACGGTCCTTTATCATCAGCCAATCCTTACATCTCCAACGGCAGTGCTTCCCCTTCAGTCCTGCCCCAAACACACAGACACGCTGACTGCGCTTTTCCAGTGAGAGTTTTTCCTGGTTTGTCGTCCCCTGCTCGGTGCATCCCAGTCATCTTCTGTGCGATGTTTCAGATCAGAAAAACGTGTGCATTGTTCTGAGGGCCACACACTCGGCAACAAGCGTATTTTGACTCGAAGAAATTTGTCCCTCAGGTCTTTCACCTTGGGACAAACATACATTTGCCTTTGTTTGAGTTAAATGAAGGCAGGGGATGGCGAGACATGTCCTCGGGGTGTTTGATCCGGGGCCAGTGCCCAGACACGGCCATTCCCATTAGCATCAGACCCATCAGCGGCCGTGTCTGCGGGTTTTGAACTCGCAGACAACGCGGACCATCCCTTCAATCACAGACACCGCAACTCTCCGAGCAGCTGGAAGAGATTATGCTCCGGGGTTTGGAAGACATTTTACACTTCCAATGACAATGGTGAGACTTGTCTGGCTGTTGTTCTTCGCGGAAAAGAGAGGACGGGTGGTGGTGGTGGGTGGGGGGGTTCCTTTATCATCGGACCACTGCCGACTCGCATTTTCCACGGCCTGTAACCGCCTGGCTTCCGCTGCTCTCCCACCGAAAAACCCTCCCTGAGAATCCTAAACCAACAACAAGGCCTCCAGTGTGTCTCCCAGTTTGGCTTGAAAAACACACATAAAGCACAGAAAGGGTGTTTTTTTGGAAGTCGGACGCTGACGCGAAGAAGGTGTAAATGTTTTACAAGAAATGGAACACACTCTTAATACGTTGTAAATGAGCGGTGGCGCTGATGTCATGCGCCGGGGGTTTGGGTACGGCCGTGTTTAGGTTAGGGTCGCCTGGAGACCGAAAACACAACGCACACACACACAGACATATAGGAGAGAGAGAGAGAGAGAGAGAGGGAGGGAGGGAGAGAGAGAGAGAGAGAGAGAGAGAGAGAGAGGTGGACCTCAGGCCCCTCTTCCTGTGTGGGAGTAATAAAGGTCCATTCCGCTGCTCTGGTCTTTGATGGACCTCGCTGTAGTCACTTTGCATGACATCACCGCCGCATGGCTCTAATGGCCACACAAAGAGGCAGTGTGTGTGTGTGGAGTCCCAGGGGAACAGTTAAGGCTCTCTAACGTCAATCAACCCTCAAATGGATGGGGGGGGGGGGTTTGGGGGGGTTGTGCCCAAGCTGTCTCCAGGTAGCAATTACAACCCGTTTTCCCCCCTGCACTGGTAGTTCAAGGAAGTGTAACTAATGTGTAGAACTAATTAAGTTGTGCGTACACAAGTCTTCGGTTCTTCTCAGTTTTATCGTGAAGAAAAACCTCAAACTTCTTACAGCCGGGGCCTTTTTTTTATCAAATTCACCCAGTTACATACGGTTAACTTTAACGTATTTTAGAAAGAACTCATCGATCTTTCACATCCACGTGCAGAATCTGTTTGTAGAGATACGGCTGATGAGCTGCGGATTCACAGGAATTTACCCTTCAACTTTTTTCTTTTCTTTGCTGAGCCGTCCTCTCAGACATACCTGAGGCCATCATTTGAGAAGTGACAGCATATAGCAGGATAACACTGGGGCCTGTGTGTGTGTTCTGCCCTGTGTGGGGGGGGCCACACAGGAGACAAGCCATTCAGGAGGTGGCAGCTATAAGGGATAGAAACGGTAACATTGGGTTTAGGTTTCAGAAAAGCAGCCTCCCTAATGCAGACTCCTAGACGTTGTGGTTTTCGAACGCCTCCGGGGACACATATTTATTTTAAAGCTTCAAATAATCCCTTTAGGGTTTTAATGGCATCTGCTGGTGTGATCTTACAGCAACTCAACACTGTCTGTGGACGGACGGGTACGCCGTGGCATGTCTGTGAAGAGCAATGACGCGCTCTCCGTGACTAATTCCATTCTCTTTCACTCGTTACACACCTGTACAATTTTGTGTGGCTCGGTGCAGAAAGTAGTTACCGACTCTCTCAGCGCGATTCGTCACGCAGGGAAGGCAAAAACCCACAACAAAGGAAAAAGCCCTGTGCTGAGAGGATAAAGGAGGCAAACGCTGGTCAAACAGCATTTTGAGGAAAAAAACTAACATTGTTGTAACTTGCTGAGACTCGAGGCGCTTCAGGGTTTTTTTGCCACATTATTCTTTACTTCGCAGGCGGTGACTGATTGACAGCTGTCATGTCGGGCTGGAAGGTCAAAGATGGAACTGTTTGTGATTAGTGTGCTAATCGGTGAATAGCAGCCTGTGAGCTGAAAGGCATAAATTATTCTAAAAGTGTGACATGACAACATATAGACACTGTTTTTCACTTAGTTTTTGCCAATTGTATTGACTGCTTTTGTGGGTAATTTGAGCCGTTGTTAAGACAAGATAATTATGATAATTGTGCATCTAGTTTATTGTTTAAACTACACCTGGAATCCCCTGTGTCCAATATTTACCTAACAACAAAGAGCAAAGGAAAGGGATCAGGTGTGACGGGTAAATGAATGATTCAAAAACATCTGTGCATGTTAATCATGAAAACGTCTGTATTGCATATTAAAGATATGGTGTTTGGCACCATCGGCAACTCAGCAACTCGTGTACCAAACATTTCCGTAGTTGCTGATCTGACATGAGATTACACATGAACACACAATTCCATTAAATATTCCTGCTGCGATATGGAAAAATTGCCGTATTGCAGCAGCAGAAGTGGATCCTTGGCGAGTGGCTTGACGATAATGGACTCACTAGAAAATTAATCTCAGGATTGGGTCTCGCTGGTTTGACCCTGAAAATACTTCCTGATCCATCTCTAAGTGATAAGTTACACGGCAAAGAGTGTTTTCAATGACTCGCTGGAGGACGCGTACCAGCGGACGGTGGACACACAAGTGGAACACTCACGGCTTGATTTAGCTTCGGAAAATGGAAATGATAATTGCTCGTTTGACATTGGAGATGAATGGCCAGATAACTGCTGGAAGACTTCCTAATGGATAGAGAAACGCCTCGTTCATCACCGAATGACAGATGGACGACATAAATAAGCTTATTATTACACGTCACATATTTGTTGCTGCATTTAGAGCTTATGGACCTGGTTCTCCTGCTTATGTTTGAACCATAGACTGTAAATTAAAGATGGACGACGTGTCTCCACTTGGTCCCACGTTCAAGAAAGGAAGCCAGAATATCCCTGGATATGGAAATTGCCATATTGCAGTGATGATGTCATTTGAACCCGGAGTCTGTGCCCTCATTATCAGGGGACAGAGTCAGTCTCAGCTGTCAATCATGACTTTTCACCCTGGCATCAAGGGGGAAACTATCTCAATAAATGTCGGAAATCAGTTAATTCAACTTTTCTTTCAATCCTCAATTTCAATTTATTGTGGCACCACACCCAGCTTGCTTACACGTTGCCATGGCGACTGCGAGATTAGCACTAATAATAAAAGCGCTATCTGTAGGAGCTGCTGTGTCACACCTGTCGCACTGTTTCCTATCAGAACACATACAGTTACTGTAAACATAAACAGATGCTCATGCATTCACACACACGATCCAGAAACACGTGCCGACACGAACAAACAAACACACACACAACTGGCACAAAAATTAAAAAATGCATGTATTCACCCCATTGTGCACACACACACATCCCATGGATGCCACAAAGACTTAGACAAACACACACACACACACACACACAGACACAGATTCTGCCACGCCGAGGTGCCTCAGCCGCCCGCTCTCTCGGCATCACTCTGCGTATTCCCCCTCCTCTGCTGTAAGGCTCGCCGCCTTTCATGCCGCTGATAGTCTTAATATCCGCCTTTTTCACTGTAACAACAGTTTCTGTCAAAACGCACACACACGCACGCACACACACACGCGAGTGGCAGCAGTGCTTGTGATGATTCATTTTATCTGTTGTGGCACAGCAGGGGGTGAGTGTTGGAAAACCTCCGAGCTGTCTAGAATAATGTCTGCCTCTCCTAAATTCTCTCCACCGGGAGGGACGAGGGAGTGTTTTATTACAACTGAGTGACAATAACAATAGAGCAGTTTTACAATGCGGGCGAGGATTTTTATGGTGTCACGAGAAAACTTCAGTAACAGTTAATGAATGATTCATGGATTCACTTACAGATCATTAATAAGCCATTACAGTAAATTAAACTATTCTTGTTATGTTGCTCTTTCATTGTTGTCGCCTGCAAACTTTCCAATATCAAGACGAGGAAGATGAAATGTTAAAAAGCCAAACTTGTTACTTTTCTACTTCAAGTACATCCTCAAGTCGGCACTCGCAAACCTGGCAACCCCCAAAATAATGTAAACAGCAGGTTATTGTTAATCTGTAGAAAATGCTGTGTGTGATTAAGCATCAATGAAGTCGTTACTTACTGACCTATTTACTGTGAACTGTTCGTCTTTTCTCCTGTTAAAAAGCATCATCTGTTATTCATCTTATTTTGAAAGGTAGCACAGAGTTTGATCTTGATCCTATGTTTTTTTTGGGTGGGGGGGGTGGGGGGGTTGGGGGGTGGGGGGGTTGGGGGGTGAAGTACATTTCTTTGCAAATGCTGATCAGTCGAGGGAATACATGTCGACGCAGGGACGGGTTCCTAAAAACATTTGGAGATTTAACTTCGCTCAGAATATACAGTAGGATCCCATTGAGGTTTCTTTTCCAAAGAAAATCTGCATGATTAACATCAGAATTATCAAATCGTGCTCGACGCGTCTAGAGTAGATTTTTAACAAGTACAATTTTAATGAGAATGGCTCTTATTAGAGCACATAGCTCCGCCAAGGCCATGAAATCATGATCTCCGTTGCAGAAGAACGATATACCAAATTAAACCCGATGAAAACACGTTTGAATCTGCTACATTAACATTTTTCCAAACCGAATTGTGGATCCATGAATTATTTATTTTGCCGAGGAGGTTGTGTTTTTCACCCGTGTCTTTGTTTGCTGGTTTGTAAAGGAAGCTACACAAAAATAACTTTCCCAAGAAGCCATTGAAATTTGATGTGAATGTTGAGTTACTCAGAAATCTGTTCACTAGTTTTTGCATAATCCTGCTGACGAACAAACTGAAAACAGAACCTCCTTGGTGGAGATAATAATATAAAAACATTTGGACGGTAATTCCCTGAAATCATCGAGTCATATTCACGTCTCCGTCCTGTTTCCTTCCTGAGTTTGGCTCTTCAGTTCCACGACAGGCATATTTGCAGACGACCCCTAACTCTGTCCGCAAATAGCCGAACTGCGGGATGAGCTATTCCGACGCATTGTGCTCGCGCCCACGTGTCCATGGATTCGTGCTCGTTCGTGAGGCGTGTGTGTTTAAACAGGTGCCTTTCAAAAAAACCTGTAATTGATCCCAAAGGGTGGCTCACTGTGAATGTACCCTGAAGGCCACTGAAGAGCAGGCCCATTAACACATGGGCCCTTATGTAAAACCCGATCCCCCCATCTCCGCTGATACGTGTCCAGATAACACACACACACACACACACACACACACACACACACACACACACACACACACGGGGAGGAGGGTCCTCACTCATTCCTCTCATACTTTACGGGGCTGTCGAGATAAGTTTGCTTTTAGAAGGAAGTGATTGTCGTGAGGTGTCAGAGGTGAAAGGTGACGGGGGGCGGGGGGGGGGGGGGGGGGGTTATCAGGAGGTGACATCATGATCTGATCCCTGTCCTCACCTCTCAGGAGGCAGCTGGTTGTGTGTTGTCTCCTGTCAACACCAGATTTGTATCCCGCACACTCCACACCCCTCCGCTCCACCGCAGCCGAAACTCGCCTTGAAGTAAAAAGTAAATTAAAGTTACGACACTTTTTTTTTTTCCCTAATCATTCTCGGGGAGGAAATTGCGGTTGAGGGTTGTGATTGAGTTTGAGATCGTAAAAAAATAAAGTAGAACGTTCTATTCCTGGCCGTGTTTCATTCGTGGAAGGAATTCTGTAAGGGCGTTTTTTTTAAAAAGAACTCTGAGGATAACTTTCTCTGTGTTGAAAAGAGACAGAAAAAAGGAGAAGGTGCCCTTGAACTGGAAAGCAAGTGAAGTTCCACATGAGGTTTGTGCATTGAGGAGTGGTGCGCGAGGATTTGATGTCTCCTTTTGAAGTGTCTTTATGTGCAAAGTCTGTGCTCTGACTCGGTGAATCGAGCTAAGCCCGTCTTAAGCAGAGGCCTCCACTGTCTGTGCTCCTCTTCCCTTTTCTCCTCCGTTCACTCGGGGGACGGCTCCCTCGCTTTTCATTTCGCCGCCGTGCTGCTGTTGTCGTAGCATACTAATAGTTTTACGGCACTTGCTCCGCTGCCAGCACGACTCTTTCTATTAAAGTGAACCACGAGCACAACAACTTTGCATATCTCATCGCTGATTGTTGACAATAATCCAATATATGGGAATTTATTGTGGTTTATGATTTTAGTTGACTTATTGAATATTAATTTGTCTGTGATTTGATCCCTATTTCGAGTGGTTATTGTTGTGCCTGAAGTGTCTGTAGTGCAGAAGATTAAAAGATGTTTTCATTGAAGTATTGTTTTATCCTGTTGCTACACAGATATAGCTAATTGTAATTATTATCAATATTATATGAATTATTTATTTAAAAGCTGCCAATCAGTGAGTTCACAACTTACCTGTTAGCATCTTGCTATCATCTCAAACTAGTATAGAACAAGTTGGGGTTTCAACCCAAAAACGTTTTTAAATATATTAGCAGAGTTCACTACATTTTTTTGCGTGAAACATAAAATATTAAAACTAATATATAGTTTATCTTTTACCAGTAGCCATTCACAAAAAAAACCCTCAACAACCCTCCGCTCTGCAGGACCCGACTCTCCTCTGAGGAAACATTAATTCATCATCCGTACATGTTTGAATATTCCATCAATGTGCCTGAGCCAGCGGGTGGCACGGGACAAATAATCACATACATCAGCTCCGTGCAGAATCTGACACCCACGAGCAGAGAGAGAGGACCCCCCCCCCCCGCGTACTGGATGTACTGAACCAATGTCCTCCAGTACTGAACCAATGTCCTCAAGTGTTGTGTCACACCTGCAACACTTGAGGACACCGTTTCTGGTGTTGGTACATTGTTCTGCGGGGGAATCTTTTGTCCTACATTTCCAGTCCTTGATGTTAAATGTCCCTCGTTTGTTCTTCTCCCTCAAGTCTGTAAAAAGTTTTGAAGGGGGAAGTCTCTCCTCCAAAGACAGAGACAGTAAGTAAGACAGAGGATCGTCGAGGGGTTTCCCAAGACGTCTGTACACACAGCTGGTCGTGCCACCCTGGGCAGGGTCACATGCGTGCGTGTTGAAGTGGTGGGCACATGCATTCTATTTCCAGAACCAGCCCTGAGCCACTTTAATCCCCCCCCCCACGCCTTGCCTCCATGGGCATGGTCTGAAGAGAAAGAAAGCCCCCCCCCCCCCTCCGCCTGCCCACCCCACCGTTGGGGAGCAGTGTCTCTGAGATTGTGTTGCAGGTTTAACTGGAAATAGATTGTGAGAGGAAGAGACAGACAGAGGGTTTGATAGAGAGAATCTCAGGCGAGGAGACAGCTCTGTTAGCTACAGGGGAAAGAGACTCAGACGTTTAACTGAGGTAAGGCCCCGTGTTGTGTACATGTGCGTGTCAGTGTGTGTGTGTGTGGGGGGGGGGCACACTGAGATGTGGGTGTGTGCACATGCCCGCCACAGCTGGTTCCAAACAAATGATGCAGCTTTATTGGTCCCTTTGTGTCATCGAGACGCTTTTCTTAAAAATCATCTTATTCCCGGGAGAAAAAAGGTGCTTTTTCAGCACCGAGCGGTATTTTACCGACAAAAAAAACTGACAATAATAAACATTCTTATTCTCCCGTGTGTCTGCTGTGAATTTAAATATTGCAAATTATACATTTTTGACAGTTTTAAACGTAGCAATATAAACTCTGCTCCATCAATATTCTGCAGATTTCCTTCGTTAATAATGAAATTATGTGTAAAATACCACGAGAAAGGCTCTGCAGCATAATAACCCAGGAATAATCTCATTATTTTTGATTTCTGGACTTAAGCCTCGTGTGTACGTTGCATTCAGTCTGTATTTGTGTAAACGGGGTGTGAAGAGCAGGCCAGGGGTTGGTGTCAGGGTGTGAATTGAACATTTTCATGACGTGGACGGCTTTAACCTTTTCAACCCACGGGGCCCAGCAGTGGATTCGTCTTTCAAATGCAGGCAAAAACATTCCGGGTTCCCATGACAACCACACATACGTGATGCTGAATGCTGTGGACGTGTGTGTTTGAAATGATGCAGGAGACCGTTTCTATTTGATGCCACTCAATGGAAGCGTGACATGTCGTAGCTCCGGGGCGAAGATGAACGTGGCATTGCAGTTTTTTATGAGGAATCAAACGTGTAGACGACGAGATGCCAAAAGGTGAAACGATGTGCCAGGAGCCACAGAAGCTCCATGTGCACACTGTGTTATATCTACTGTATGTCAGACGCATGTGGTAACCCTCTGTATTGTAGTATACAGTACAGTATGTAGGTTTACTGCACAGAAATACTTTAGTTTATGCAGTAAAGTGATAGTAAAACAGATAGTTGACTTTGTTCCGGTGTTTCCTGGGTAGTGTCAGAGAACCTTTGACTTTTCTGAACCGATGCATTTGATTATTGGTGCGTGCACAATTAATCTCTGCAGCAGTTAGAGCTGCAGGTGTGTATTGATCGCAACAAGAGAGAAATGAGGATAAAATAAATATCTGTAGTTTGGTTTTTATTCATTTCAATTATTTCAGAAAATGGGGAGAAAAAACACGTCACGGTTTCTCAGAGGAACGTTTTTGATTTGATTAATGATCAATTAGGTTTCCATCAATGGACCGATGGATTCTAAGATTAATCTTTGCAGGACGACTCCGTTATACAGGCAAATTCGAAACCCAGAATTAATGAGGGACTTTTCTCTCTCTAAGCCTCCGTCCATAGTTTTGGGTTGTGCTGTACACATTGTGTTATCAGTGGTGTGTACAACTCCATGTTCTTCCATTGTACACAACTAATGCACGGCAAACAAGAGCCGAGGACGACAGGCTATGTTTGCCTCATCGTTAGAAGAACAAAATGTCTTGACCGATCCCCACAGACGGAGACAGGCCTCCTCTGTTTTTGGAAGAAGCTAAATTTAGTTTGTGTGCTGTCTGACGTCTCGTGTGCAGTAACTTAATGAAAACACGTCTGGCTGTACGAGTCCATGCGGCTGCTGTGCCAACTCTTTGCGCTCTGTTGTGGGTGAAACGCTTTTCTCTGTCTCGCTCTTCTCTTTTCCTCCTCCAGTCTAATGTAATGTTTCCATTGCCCCAGTCCAGCAGGGTTGTGCTTTTTACTTTTTTATGTTTTTTTGCTCAGATGGTGCTAATGGTTAGTTAGCGTCTGTGCCTTCTAGTGCAGTTAGTGTTTTAGGATAAATTATATCCTGCCCCCTCCAACGTTAATGTCCTCTGGAAACAGCGTGTAGCTAGTTAGAATAATTAGTCTCCCCTCGCTCTGTGCTCTTATCAGAAAGCTAGTGGAGGTCACGTTGAGATGAATTTTTGTCTCTTTTCAGAGAGGCAGGAAGCAGCGATCGAAGCGAGACTCAAGGCTGCAGTTGCACCGCTGCTAAAACAAATGCTGTATCTTCATTCCGCTGTACTGTTAAATTTTGCAGGGGAGTTGTGCTGGAGCTGAACATTTGGCAGCCAGCGGGGCTTGTTGAGAGCATGAATAAAAGAGTTCCTGGGGTGGAGTGGTGCAGGATCCTGCTGCGCCAGATTTAGATCTGAAACAGGGGGGAGCAGGAGGGAGGCGAGCGAGACAGAGGGAGCAATGAACGAGGGCAAAGAGAGCTGCTGCTAGGACTGCTGACCATCTGTATCCAGTATCACAAGTCATAACATCCTTCTCACTCGCTGCTCTTAACAAATTGTTCAGGACAATCTGCGTGAAACAACTCTTCCATGATTTAATATCCCAAACCCTTCTCCCTCCTCTGCAGTCCTGGCCCTCGTTCAACACTCAATGTCATCGGCAAACTATGCCGCATCAGATAAAGCTAAATGTGTATGACCCGTGCGGCGGCGTGTGTGGCGTCGCCTGTGTGGCCTTGTGTGCGCGAGCTGCTTTGTGACCTGTCGGGCGTGTGTGTGTTTGTGTGTGTTGATGTTCCAGCTGAACTCGCCGATGCACTCGGTCAGCAGCACGGAGGACATCAAGCCGCCGCTGGGTCTCAACGGTGTGATGAAGGTGCCCGCTCAGCCCTCCAGCACGGCCCTGTCGCTCACCAAACACATCTGCGCCATCTGTGGTGACCGCTCCTCAGGTGAGTGACAACCGACTGGGATGAACACACCCACTGCCCGACCACGTGTGCTCTACGCAGAGGAGCTATTGTTATATCTCTATATTAAAATGATGAATTATTGAATTATTGACAAACTCTGAACTTTTTGTATAATTCAAGGGAAGAAGCATGTGAAGCATCTGAAATTCAATGTTTACGCTCCGTTGTGCTTGCTCACTCACTCATGTGTTAAGTTTCTCTTTACAGCGTGAGGCGGAGATCTTGCAACATGATAGATTGCCTTGAGATAATATATGTTGTGTTTTGACACTGTACAAATAACATTGAATTGAATGCGGTGTAAAAATAAATTCCCCCCGCAGCAGGGATTGCACAAGACTCTGTCATCGCCTGTTGAAAAGAAAACGGGACTGTCCAGAGAATTACTCAAGCCAGTGTCTCTGACCACACGGAGAAACCTCCTGAGAAGATCCAAAGATGAACTCTGGTCAGGGGACGGCCCCGTGCACCGCTCTGGCAGAAAATCCAGACTGCAGCGGCAAACAGTGGGAGATCTTCCTGGAAGGACGACAGTCAGGGGGAGTTCTGGGCCACACGGCAGGAAGACGAGACGGGAGCCTGCTCCTGACAAAATGAATATTAGCACAGCAGCGCAAGGAGTGCATGAAAAAAATGTGAAATCATGAGGCAAAGGATCGTAGGGTCTGATGAAACCAAACCTCAATTCCACTTCGACTGAAATAGAGAAGCTCTGTGTCTTAGGGGGAAACCGGGCCCCGTCCGTCACTCATCTCATCGCACCCCGACTGTGAAACATGGCGACGCCTGCACCACTGTGGTGCGGGTGGGCGTTTTCTTTCTTGCAGCTGGAGCGGCTCGGTGAGAAAGAAGACTGAAGGCAGATTTGGAAATCCAACTGTGGTTACACTACAACAATGTTAGTGTGATAGCAGCCTCTGGTGAGCCCGCGGACATGGAAGCAAAAGATTCAGGATTTATCTTGATACCTGATGGTAATATTACTTGTGCATCGAGCAAATCTTTCCTGCAAGCCCCAAACTGGTGTATTCACCGGGAGCGAACACACGACAGATGCAAAACTGCAATGCAAAGAAGTAGAAGATGTCAACAAGATTCAAGAGCTTTTGGCGTTAAGGGCAGACACCTGCCTCGATGCGCTCTAAACAAAGATTGATTTCCGCAGCTGAAGTCATACGTCATGTTTTGCCTCCTGCGGCTCTACCCAGGCTCCACCGCTCGACTGTACGCCCGCCCCTGAAGATTTTCCAGTTTATGTGAGCGTGTCTGACCCCGACATGCGGTAATGGAAATAATCATCCATGCAATGTCGCGCAGAATCCCATTACATTACATGATATCGCCGAACAGGTCTTAAAATGTCCCTGTTTTAGATTAAAATCGAGATCCTCCTTTCTAGTTTCAAGGGAATATTCCACTGCACGAGTTCTCACTTGTTAGCTCGTTATTGGTGATATCTTGTGGACCTTTTTTGACCTTTCACACAGCACATGCTCACTCCAGGGCTCTGTTAATCACGGATAATCCTTCGGTAAAGGAGCTAGCTAAACCACCGTAACCACAAAAACATCTAACCCATGTTCTTGGCTGCTGTTAGCCTGGAGCTAATGATTCAAACCGTCCCTTCTGCAGAATTGTCCAACTCCGCACGGCTAACAGATAACTCTGTGTTTGACTGTTTTACGGAAATAGCCATGAAACGATCTCCGACCCCGGGATGAAGCCGGACGTGTAATTCATTGGACACTTTTAGTGTCGTCCTGCGTCATCGGTCCTACGTGAACCCACGGGGGGAAAATC
This sequence comes from Verasper variegatus, assembly GCA_026259375.1. Taxonomy (NCBI): domain Eukaryota; kingdom Metazoa; phylum Chordata; class Actinopteri; order Pleuronectiformes; family Pleuronectidae; genus Verasper; species Verasper variegatus. The sequence goes on along the minus strand of CM048061.1, from coordinate 18,383,765 downwards.
CAAACAATGTTTTGTAGCAGGTCATGCTTCATTTGACTGTGTCCAGAAACTTTATTTGTCGCAAGAGGCAACAAAGAGTCACTTTACGAGGGGATACAAATGGACTTCATCCATCACAGATAACAAGAGAGAGCTGTTATGGACGACAGTACCGTAACACAACATCATGGGGGACACCCTGCAGCTTATTGTCAGAAGAAGACCCCTCTTTTCTCCCCCGCCACCGCAGCGTAAATTTTTTGAATATGAAGAATTCTAAACAGTTTGTTATGACGACAGTTCTCCTGGTTAAAGAAGCAAGGGGTCATGGGTAATATCCACCATTGAGTTGTGTCCCTCACTGTTACACCACTAACCATTGCCTCCGTTGTCTCCCCTCAGGTAAACACTATGGGGTTTACAGCTGCGAGGGCTGCAAAGGTTTTTTCAAAAGGACGGTGCGCAAGGACCTGACCTACACCTGCCGCGACAGCAAGGACTGTGTCATCGACAAACGCCAGAGGAACCGCTGTCAGTACTGTCGCTACCAGAAGTGTTTAGCGATGGGCATGAAGAGAGAAGGTACAGCACATACCGTTGAGGATAAAGTCCGACTTACCCATTCCCTCAATGCTGTACTAATCCACATAATCACACATTAACATACAGATCGATTTATAGCAGTATTGCAGTGCAGGTGATGAATGTATTTGATGTATGTGCTGCCAGAAACACACCTGAACACTTGCATAATATTTGGTAATGAAGTTGGAGTAGGAAGCGTATTACCGGTGGGAGCCATTCACAGCCAGTTAAATCACGTAATCTCATTCCCCTTTAAAAGCAGCGCACTTTCCTTCACGCTATACCGACAAGAGCGTGCAGATTGACTCCACTTGTCACTGCAAGTCATTTACACTTCAGACACGAGAGTGTGCAAAGTCTATAGAAACAACATACAACGCAGAATTTTAAAAAAGAAATATTGTGCTTCCTTTAGTTTGCAAACCCACCACTTTGCCTTTTCACAAAATCAAATTTAGTTTGATTTAAACTCTGCAAGTGCTAAAGAGTTACCAAAGACGACCGGGGATATGACTCGAACGTTAGATTAAGTTTCCTTTTATTTGCCTCTTACGAGTAAATCAGCTTGTTTCCTGCCTCTATTAAATTTTACAGAAGCACTTGCAGCTGTGATACTGCTCTACGTCCTGCTGTGCATTGGAAGCCATATCCAATTTTTTCTTCTTTAAGCACTTCTTCTTTTGGGGGGGGGGGGGGTAATGCATTCAGCTGTTGCAACCCCGAGGAATCCGGCATTAAGTGGATGTGGAAGCGGAGGGAGGGTTTGTGAGAACAGGCCGTCCTGGGGGAGCTCGCCGATCACAACGACGGATCTGTGCGAACTTGTGCTTCTGTCTGCCTCGTCTGAATGTCACCACTCGTGCACTTAATGATGAGCACAAACCCAAAGCGTCGTGCAGAACAAGCTCCCCAGTTATCCGGCTCCGTCTCGTCTTTCTCCAGCACAAAGTTTTCCGTGGATCAAAGCACTCAAATGGGATAACGTCTTATAATTACACAGGCAAATGAACATGTGCACCGCATTCCTCAAATTACAGACTACGGATGGAATGCATACTACTGTGTCCTTTTTGGAAATGGATGCAGTGATTCAATCAGCCACACGATGCAGCCACAGACAGAGAGCGCAGTTGTAGTTGGAGGACAGACGGTTAATCAAAGCGTCCCTTTAAAATCATATATTTAGTCTGAGTGTACGTTTGGTAAATGGATTAAATGTGAATTGAAAGAGGCAACGACATCTCTTTCAATTCACATTTAATCAGGTAGGACACATAATTGATCTGCCTCGGATTAGTAAAGTGTTTTAAAATGTTCTTCATTGTGTGAGTGAGTTTTAAAACACACATTTCGCTCAGAAGCAAAAAATATAAATATATTTAATCTGAAAAGAAACACTAATGAGACATTTATTGTGGTAATCAGCTGATATCACTATACGAAGTCATTCATTTGCTCATTAATTCAGTCACTGATTGTAAACCTTTATATCTTTGAATTTCCTTGAACCACACTATTCATTATTAGTCAGATGCACATGTGAATTAAAATTCCGGGTCTTACTCCTCTGTTAAGGACACTTAGTCTCAAATGTACTCGTGCTAAGTCAAAGGTTGACCAAGCTCTTCGTTTCCCGCCTGTGATTGGAGCGTTATCAGGGAATGGGTGTGGTCTGGGATCTGCAGGTGCAAGAGCCAAACCTCAGACTTCCTTAAGACCAGAGTTGCTCTGCTCCTCTGGATCATGACTAACTCTTCCACGAATACTAAGGAGGTAAAGTAGAATTAAAAGAAACTGCATTTATCTGGACGGGAGCAGCATGGACTTAAAGAACGCAGACGTTCTCTTTTAATGGATCGCCTGATTGACTGCATCCTCATGGAGAGATGGGCTCTTAATTACAGGTCTTGTTCGATGCTGCACTTATCCATCTCCAGACTTTTTTTTAGAGCGATGCTAAGTTGTAAATATTGGGTTTGCAAATACCCTCTGTACGTTCGGGGGGAAGATTACCGAGGGGTTGAAGCCCATCGAGGGTTTTGTTTTGTCAGGGGAAAAAGGAAAACAGTCAGCGAGGTGTGAATTTTAACACTCCATGAAGGTGCGAGAAATATTAGCACTCTCAGCAGGGCTGTTAAGCACTCCTTCGCACATTGGATAAATCGATCACTGCCTCTCGGCATTACGCTCAATACAGCTCCACAATGCAGATACATTAGTGTATAGATAATGGTCCAGTCCAGCCAGCGGAGGTTACAGTTGTTAACCAGGTGTGTGTGTGTGAGTGTGTGTGTGTGTGTGTGTGTGTGCAGGTGTGTGTGTAGTAGTAGACGTAACCTGACTGTTCAAAGTTGTGTGAACAAGAAGAATCGGTGTTATTTGGACAAATACATTTTGGGGGGGGTGATTCTCTCCGCAGCCCCGTTCATCTTGACCTTCACTTGGCCTCCTCCTCTCCCGTCCGTCTTGCCTTTTATTTATATCATTGTTTGGGCTCTTTACTCCTTTCAAGGATATTATCATTTACTGCCTCTCGCCTCACTCACAGCGCTGCCTAAGCCTCCTCCCGCACCCCGAGGGCTGTGGTTAGAGAACACGGCAGCAGTAGCCCAAAAGGCTAAGCGAATCCACAGAAAAACAGGATTAAATGAATTTATGCTCTCCCAGTCAGGAGAGGAAAGGAGGAGGAGGAGGAGGAGGAGGAGGAGGAGGAGGGGTGGGGGGAGGAGAAATAAAGCTAACATAATTTCAGCCCTCCTCACCTCTCCCTGACTCCAACACAAGTATTCTACCCTTGGGCTGACCTCCACCACCAGACAGCAGTTCCTCCGAAGCGGGGCCCCTTTCCTTTTCCCTCGTCTAACAACCCCTGCTCTGCCCCCCCGCACCCCCACAACATGACCACGGCCTCTCTGATTCAGGACTTGGCAAAGAAGCCAGAGTAGGGGAACCATAAGAAGACAGATCATCCTGCAAACCCAGATTGTGTTGTATGAGCGAGGGCGGTTCTCGTGCGAGCTTCCACGCTGACTGAATTCACACAAAGAGCTTTATTAACGCGTTGTGTTGAAAACTTGTTATTGATCCATGTGCGGAGGACAAACTTACAAAAAGCCACAATAGTTCTTATTATTCTTTTTTTTTACTGTGGTATATTGAATCATGTAAATTATAGCCTTTTGAAAACGCACGCATCTTTTCCATCCTCACTTGAGGGGGGGGGGGGGGGGGGGGGGGGGGGGGGGGGTGCGGTTTTTTTTTCCCGCCTTAGCCACAGTGAGTCTCAGTGTCTGTGCAGCAGCGAAAACCATTTCCTGTTTCTCCTCGCCAAACCAATCAGGTGACAAAAGCAACACAGCTTTCCTTCAATTGGTTTCTATACAAGACATAAAAGATTTTCAACAAGACAAAGTCTTCATTCATTTGCGCTGAGGCTGTTTTATGTTTTGCTGTCGCACCAGCAACAGCCGTAGTGAGAGGAATTGTGTTTTGGGGGGGGGGGGGGGGGGGGTTCTGTCCCACAGTCCCATTCATCGTGTTATGGCCCAAACGTTTACGTGGACTCATCGTGAGCTGATGGAATTGTTGTGGTAAGAAAGGTCACGGTCACCGTAAACTCACGTCCATCATATCCCAACGAAATGTATCAGAAACCCCTGCAGGGAATTTTATGCAAGTGTATGAAGTGATTGGAATTTGGTGGTCAAAGGTCAAATGTTAACGTCATGTGAACTTTTTGACCATGAATAAATAATGAATATGCTGTTTATTAATATATTTTACATGGTTTAATATGTAAAATGATTAAAAGTTGGCGTTTGACGTTCAAACGGCCTAAGTTCAACCTCGTTGTGACATCACAATGTTCTACAACAGCACACTTACTATCCTTCATTAAATTCCTTTGACGTCCACACTGAAGCCTGAGGCCAGTTTCCAGGATTACATACAATCACAAGGCGGTGATTTCAGTTAAACGATGTTCTGGTGGTCACACGCGGCGTCGTGAAGCAGCGACAGCCCGTTCGTCACTTCTGTGGCTGTAAATGATTTGTGTCTAAAAGGGAGGAGGCTGCATGTTTCTTTGATAAGGTACCAATAGAAGTCCTTGAACATTTCCACTCTACTGTGATGTGCATAATGTAGGTCTAAGGTCCTAAATATATTCTGCCTGCATTGTCGAAGCAATTATTGATGATTGAACCCTCCTGGATATGTTTACTGGCATAATACACACAGGGTCATGTGCTATTCACTGCCTCACCAAAGCAGCCACTCATGCATGCAGGCAAATACACAGTCAAGCATGCACATACATTGTGTATATGTGTGTGTGAGAGAACATAGAAACAAGGGTCAATATGTATTTGTCTGTGTTTACCAGAGTTTGGACCATCTGCAAGAATTCAAGCACTTAAAGGGAAGATTCAGTTCTGCAGGACGCTCTGCACGCTATTACTTCTCTATTGCAAAACAATAATCCAGCTAATCAAGTCATTTCATCTCACATTTATCAAGCACGCTGTTTTTTTTTCCTCCGGGGGGGAAGAGATAATCTTATCATGGTGGTTTCCAGGGCAGTTAATTGTAAAAATAAACAGAGAAGCGACTGGAATCATTTCACCACATTGGCTCATCGGCATAGTCTTTACTTTTTTACAAAAACACAATTCAAAATTACTTTCTCAAATCAAGATGTTGCTGCTCGTTGCAGTGGATTATTTGTCTTTTGATTATTTGTCAACATAAAACATTTTAGAATGACTTTATTTGCGCTGTGTGTTTTTTCAGAAGCAAATACATTAATTAACTAAATCAAATCAAATCAAAAAGAAGCTCAATCTATAATCAAAACCGTCATTCTTGCAATCCTGAATCTTTCTTTTGAAAACAAGTGCTCTGAAACACATTGACAGTGTAAATAAAACAAAACAAAAAACAGCAGTAGTGACCGGAACCAGTTTTGTTACATGCAGCCGTTCAGGAGGAGCGCCAGCGAGCCAAGGAGAGGAGTGAGAACGAGGTGGAGTCGACCACCTGCGCCAACGAGGACATGCCCGTGGAGAAGATCCTGGAGGCCGAGCAGGCGGTGGAGCCCAAGACGGAGACCTACATCGAGACCAACCTCGGTGCGCCGTCTAACTCGGTGAGTCGGCGGTTTTATGCAGGAGCTGGTGGGGGGGGGATCAGTAGTCTCATGGTTACTCCTGTGTTGCAAATGGAAACTATTCATTTTCACCCATTATTACTATGACCTCCTAAATGCTGATTTAGAGTTTAATAAGTTCATGTTTAGTTCAGCAGGAAACTGCAGAGAGTCAGAGGACGTCAGGTGAGTCAGCGGTTCTTCAACATGACCCAGGATGCATCTGGGTTCCCATTACTAAAAGACTGTGGTCTCATGCGTCCCAGTTTGTACCAAGTCTGAACTGGTTCACTGGGGTAATGTGGACAGATGCAATTAAGTTTTGATAACTTACATGTGACAACTAGCATTACATTGTACATAATACTATGATGCATAGTGTTAAACAGCATAGTTTTGTTATGATGTAAAACCTTTGCCAGTGGCTGTCAGTGAAACTTTAACTGCGTCCAAAGCTCCTGCCAGTAAAAACTTACCGAAGAGAAAACTAAATGTTTTCAGTTTGACAGCTCACGCTTTGATTCTTTTGCTTTTCCCAAAATTGTTCCTGGAGTTGACTTACCATTGTCCACAATTTACTTTAGTTTCTTTTCCTTTTTTTTTCCAGCTGCACCAGTTCCTGCACAGTATCTCATTTCTGCGTTGAACTGTTGAGCCCACAGAGAGTTGTTCTTGGCCCTTGCTCGTGATTCAAGAAGACCTGAATTCCTCTATTCTCTCTATCATTAATATTATTAGTAGTTTTATAGAGTTTTGGATTTCTTTTTGTTTACTATGAGGAGCTCTGTTGGTTCTGACGCAGGTCAGGATTCGCAGCTCAAACTTTCTATGCCGTCATTGTCATGTAATGCACGAGGTCAAGTACGCTTACTTGAGTCATTTATCAATAGAAGAATGTTCTTTAAACAGTAAACTCTTTTCCAACTTCTCTTTGTTGTGTATTCACAAGCTGACACCCTGCTGCCTGCGTGTGGAGCCGGTGATGAGCATCAGCTATTCGCTCTGTTTGTCCCCTCTCTTCTGGTCCCTTTGGAGGCGGCTGCCTCTGGTCTCCAGCGCCGGTTTACCTGTTCACCTCGTATTGGCTCCTTCTCTCAGCGGCGCGTTCCCTCATCTGTCCCCTCAGTATTATCTGGGCACTGTGGGCTGTCTTTGACACAGAGGAGACTAAGACTGATGAATAATGCAACAGGCAGACTATTCCTGAAAGCGTCCTGCAAAGCCTCGGCTTTCTCAGTAATTCTGCTGGAACATGAGAAACAGAGGGACTGTGCATCGGGCCTACCGAAAGCGGGGGGGGGGGGGGGGGGGGTTACAGAGGGTGAGACTGAAGGAGGGAGAGAAAGAGGGGGAGGGCTTCTTCTGGGATTCGTCTGCTTCAGGGGAGGGAAATGTCCTGTGAAGTAAAGGTAGAAATGTGAAGGCTGTTATGTGAGTAAATGGGAGCTATATTCGGGGGCCAGATGGAAATGTAGGAGATGAGCGTTGACATTAGGTGGAGGGAGTCGAGGTGGGGGGGGGGGTGAGGCAGCCAGCAGCTCAGACACACTAATGCACTGAGTGTGTTTGAGCTCAGCCACAGTGGGTCCCTCGATGCCCACTGTCTGCCCGACACCAAGAACAGGAGCTTTTCTCCAGGAATACAGACGAGATGGAAACACCACGTTCGTCTGTAGAGAGCTTTAAGGCTGATCAACTTTAAGTGGAATCAATCCCAATCAATCTTATTGGCTTTAATGTTGTTTGATCAATGCAAGAGTATAGAACCCTGTCTGAACTCACGACTGTTCTCAATGATTGTAAAGCAGAAAGGCTTTGGAGTGACTACAGCTCTTCCGGTGTGACTTGGTAAGAAAGGCCTTGGTCAGGGAGATTACCAAAAACCCAACTCCCTCGACCGGAGCGCCGAAAGTCGTCTGTAGCAGCGGGATAACCTGGCAGAAGTTGATTGTCTCAACCGCCCCTGCTGTGGCTCTGGGACAATTCTCTTAACCGTCCTTGAGTTGCCCATCCGAAGCCCAGACCTGAAGTTGGCAGTTTTGCAGACAGACGGACACTTCCTGTCCAAACTGACAGAGCTTGAGAGAATCTGCCTGAAGGATTTGGGATAAACTGTCCCAGCAGGTGTGCAAAGCTTGTGGAGACTTATCCACGGAGACTTCGGCCTGTGATTGCTGCCAGAAGATTTTTGTTGCAAAGTCTTCAGTACTTTCGTAAAATGAGGTTTCGAAGTTTTGAATTTTGATAAGCAAAAACCTATAAAGACCTGATTTATCTTTGCTATAATGGGTTACTGAGCGATGATTGATGTGCAGAGCTGGCAGGTGGGTAGAGGAGGCGGTATAATGCATCATGGAGGCAGATTGTCTGCCAGCAGCAGAGTTACAGTGACAAGGACGACAGTGGCCATTCCAAGTCTGAGGGAAAGTGGGGAAAAATAAACTAGAATGACACGGAGGAGAGCTCACACCTCGTTCTCCTCGCAAAACCACATTTAAATTCACTAGATCTGGATTTTTATTTGGATCTGCACCAAACTGCGAGAAATCAATCTTGCAAATGTTAAAGAAAGACATTTAGTTGGTTCTTCCCTGACACATCCTGCATCTTTTCACCCAGTTTATCTATCTGGTAGTTTGTGAAAAATCCTGAATAACAAACCAGTGAATGTGTAACCTCCGTTGCAGAGGTAAACTCTCAGCCAGGGCAGAATAAGAGTGAGCAAGGATCTTCATTTTATTTGATTTTACCTATAATTTGATTGACCTGGTGCTCGAACAGAAGTGGAGCCTGGGCTGTAGCCTGACCTGACCGCGAGGGCTTCCCCTCTCCCTGCATCCCGTCCCCCTGCCCCCCCCCCCCCCCCCTGCAAGGTCTCCACTGAGAGGCGCTGCCCCGTGCTATAATTAATCACAGGGCCCAGGCCATCAGTGTACAACATGAATGGGCCACCGCCACTGTCTAATGACTGGGGTCTGGCCAAGCTGAATAAAGTGTGTTTATCTCATGGTGACCTAGAACAGGAGTTAAACAGGCGTTAGTAATGTGCCTTCAATCAGACAAGGAGAGCTCTTCTCTTAAGGAGAAGGGGGGGGGGATGCTATCACTCACTGATCCCGGGGGGGGGTTACTTTACTTTTGATTGTTTTGTATTTAATTTTTTTCGGAAGGCTCATTTACCCTCCGTGCATTCATTTGTGTCCAGGTTTCAGTTTCTTACATTTTGTGGAAGCACAACGAGGGAACATTGCCGTTACTTAGATGATAATTAGCTGATGATTCATCCCCATGACAACGAACGAGGCTGGTTTCTTTTTCTCAGTCTAAAAAAAAAAAGTGGGGCACTTGAGTAACTCATTTCCATGCTCACGAGTTCCCAATTTTCCCTCCGTTGTCACGCTACTATAGTCTGGTTGGAGCAGAATAATGAAAAATTGAAAGGCAAATTTTTTCGGCCCCCCCCCCGTCCCACCTCCTCCTCAAGTGATGAAAATTTCATAGGACAGTATGCAAGCCTGGCATTCCTCTAAGTTGGGATGATCGACCACATCGGTGCAGTGGTGCTCTAAACTCCGTGATTGGCTGGGAGTGACGACAGCAGTTGTTTGCGTCTGGCATCCAGTAACTTTCAAAATATCTCCTCTTACATTCGCGCGGTCTCGTTCCTGTCCGAGCGCGTTTGCGTCACATCTCCGGTCCCGCAAGCGAGAGTAAAGGAAGACGCCCCCTTTCCAGTGGATCTGTGGGAAATTCCCAGGTGGACTTTTGTCCGTTCATACACGGAGGTTAATGTGGTTTCATCACAGGTCACGTCAGGCTCCTCCGTTGTGGCTCGGCGACATGCTAAATGCTGCTCTGTAACACGAACACTAAGTACAGTAATGCGATGCCGGAAGGATTGTTGCAGGAAAGTGTAAGCCCCTCTCCCCTGTCATCTGTACAGACAGAGGCAAAGAAACCAGGTCAGTGTAAACACGGCTAAGATAGTCATACAACATTCATGAGGCTTGTCGTGTTTAACGAGAACCCTGGGACTTGTATTCTTATGAGGAGGGGTGACTCGTCCGTGGCGCACGTTGAAGCCCCCTTTTGTTTTCCTTTGTTTCGGCTCGGGTTGCCCTTTCGCGATGATTTAGCGGAGTCTGTTTATGTGGTTGTTTTTGGGAGAGAGGAAGCACGGCTCACGAAAACTGTCGCGTTGGGCTGCGTCGTCCACGTCTCCCACGGAGATCAGATGCTGAAATATTCATAAGATGCCTGTTTTCTTTCTTCCCCCGAAGAAAGAGAAAAAGAGAGAGAGAGAGAGAGACTACTTTCAGTTTTCAAAAACAGTGTAGGCTTTGTGTCTGGCTGAAGGTTTTTTTTTTCATATTTCAGCTGCATAACTGTGATACTCTGCAGTCAGCGTGAGGTTCAAACCACAGGGAGGAGGAGGAGGAGGAGGAGGACGTGGAGGAGAGGATGGGAGAGTCTCTGGCCCGCACGTTATAAAAAAAGAGTGTGAGTGGAGGGATGTTTTCCCCTTCATCTTGAGCTGATCTCCTCCCGAGAGCTGCAGTTGATGTCGGGATCCTCCGAGCTTTTAGCATCGATCGGTGGGATTTGGACGAAAAGGGGAAGTTGGGGAGAAGTTGCTGACTGTTTTTTTGTCAAAGTCTTGGAGTTCACACAGGGATACTTGCAATTTAAGGATGTTTACTTGATTTGAAATTATGCGCAGACGCATGTGCTGAAAGCCTTTGTTTACTGACAAACGTGTCAGGGGTATGCACTCCTGGGAGGAGGGTAAATTACTGGATTGTCAGTGTTGTTTAAGATTTCCTTCCCCTCCTTGCACAGAGGGATTTACATTGCACTGAGCCCAGTCAGACTGTATGTGTGGTGCATTAGTATTCCACCACTGCTGGCAAACTCCCCGTGGGTTAAACAATAATGTTCCCCAATCTGATGCGTCGGGACAGTTAAGGACAGACAGTCCTTGTGTTTGAACTGGTGCTGGAGCTGGTGCTGCACACACAAATCATTATCTATACAGGAAAAGTTCTAATATTCCGCAGTGGAGCTCATATTTAGGACACTTGGCTCATACTTCTTTTATTTTGGAAGATTCTGGAAACCTGACCTGCAAATGATGCCTTACATTTAAGTTTAAGTTTCTTTCTTCGAGACTAAATATTTAAAAGCTATAATTCAGCACAACTAGACTAACATCACAGATGGAAATGGGAATAAAAGTTCTCAGAAAACATGTTTTGGACCCTAATTACCAAAATATCGGATGTCTCCATATCCCCGTGGCTGTAACATCCATCCTGAGCCGTTCTTCCAGCTTTTATGCTCCTGCTTCCTCGAGGCGTCTGTTTCCTAAGTACGTCTAATGAAGGGAAATCGATAAAGGAAGCGTTTCTAAACTCACCTGATGTTTTCTTTTACGGGGGAATTAGTCAGTGTTTTGCTGTTTTTGGTTCTGAATTGACAAACGATCATTAATCAGAATCCAGTGAAGTTCTTTCACACACAGAACTTCTGACCTTTTATAACAGACATTAAACATTCAGCCATGAGTTTAGATGATTTCTCGATGGAGAGCTACTTCTCTTTAGTTGAATTGAGTCTCTGGAGAATGGCCACACAACCATTATTTTGAGAGTAAACATTAATAATCATTATACGCAATCATTTGCAGATCGTTTCTACGAAGCCTGGTCTGGTGATTGTCTCATTCAAACAGCGAGCGCAGTGTTGAAGTGTCAGTAGATTGTCAGGAGGGCGTCTCCACTCGCTGATTTGTGCGACGGCTAAACGGTCCCAGAAGAAAGCGCCCGCTGAGTGAAAGATGTTTTTTCACCGGCCGCTCTCTGCAGGTATTTCCTCCACGAGCTGGGACGGACTCACAGTTTGTTTTGTCTTCCCACTCGCTCCTCTCCAGACATTATTCACACACGCTCATGTTAGCATGAGTTGTAAAAAGGAGGGGGGGGTGTTCTGTTGCTCAACATGACACCTCTGCCAAGAGCGACAAAAATAAAAAAAAACAAAGGTTCCCATTCATTCCCGTGCGTTACCTGGATCTCTAACTTCCACATCGGTGTCTGCTTGTCTCTCTGCTTCCCCACAGCCCAACGATCCGGTGACGAATATCTGTCAAGCGGCCGATAAACAACTCTTCACCCTGGTGGAGTGGGCCAAGAGGATCCCGCATTTCTCCGAGCTGCCGCTGGACGACCAAGTCATCCTCCTACGAGCAGGTCCGTCAAGAAGGGCGTAAAGTTTCTAGGACTTGTGTAAAATAGGATAAAAACACCTAGTTTCCCTTCAAATGTTGTAAAAATAAATAGAAACTCATCTGGACAACATTGATTTTTCTTTTTCTTTTAGTTATATGATCATGCACATCAGGGAAAAAAGCATTTTAGCTGATAAATTAAATGTTCTACGAGAAAACAAACAGCTTCTCCGTCTGTATCCGGGTACAAGAATCTGAGCCAAGCGGAGACCAATTGGGTGAATAACTCTTGGTCACGTGAGACGAGCGTCAGACCCACCAAGGTCAGAGCGGCTCATTGTGCGTTTCCGCCGTTTGTGGAAAAGCAAGTTAACCGCTCAGGATCACAGACGCGAGCAATGTAAAGCAGCGAGTGAATCATCCGTCACCTCTGGTACATTCACCCACATCACACGCAGGGAAAGGGTCTTCTGGGTTCTCCCAACACATTGAACCTTGTTGTTTGCCTGTCGCCCCAAATTACACCATTATATTCTAAATCCACCTCTGGGAGGAAAAACAACAAAAAAAGATGCTGTTACACACCCATCCCTGAATGCAAAACCAACCCCCCCTGCCATCATTCCTTATCTTTGGCACATACACTGATGGAGAGACTTCAGCAAAGCAGGCAGAGAGAGAGAGAGAGAGACGTTATTCCGAGGAGCTCGTCTCTTCCTCGGCTCTCAGGTTTTTCTATAAATAACCGCTTTAGTTCTGCTGTATCACAGATAAAAGCATCGCGGCTCCTCTCATACCCAACTCAACTCAGGGGAGAGGAGGCAAGTGTTGCCAGGCAGAACAGTTAAAGGAGCCCTGTCACTCAAAAGGCGGCGCCTTGTGTCTCCGGTGCTCGCTGTGTCAGGCCCCTGCTTTGGCACGTCAAGCCCGGTGTCTTCATTGCGATGGCAGCCGCAGTTCATCCCTTTTACACGCCTGTCCCTCAGAAAGCATGACTCGAATGTCTTAGTAATATCCCGGTGCCCGCGCTTGAGAGAGCTGCACGCTTTTTCTTTTTTTTTACCACGCAGCCTAATTGATTCGTCGAAATTCCCCCACCCTTTGTTGTCACTTTCATTTTGCCTGAATGCTGTGTGAACTTCTGTACTGGGATTTGCTTCTTTTTCTCCTTCTTTTTCTGTTCCTCATGCATTTTCCTCGATCCCCCCCCCATCTCTCTCCCTCAGGTTGGAATGAGCTCCTCATTGCATCATTCTCGCACCGTTCGATAGCGGTGAAAGACGGGATCCTGTTGGCGACCGGGCTGCACGTGCACCGCAACAGCGCCCATAGTGCCGGAGTGGGCGCCATCTTCGACAGGTCATTATTACCATATATGTCACATTCCTTCACTTGGAAGTAACCGTGAATGCAAACGGTGGGCGCCGCTGTCTAAAGGCTCATTCGTGCTCAGCGTTATAGATGGACACTTAGGGGTACGGACGGGACAGACAAGTGGAGCAGTGCCGTCCTAGATTGTGACGGCAGCGTAGCCAATAGTTCAACCACAGGACAAGAGGAATACGTTTCAACAGGGGCGGAGCGTTTTGAGGAGAGAGAGTTTGTGAGTTGCTAGGAAACAACTGGCGTCTACGTGATGCTACTTTGCTCGGATCGCAGGGACAAACGGCTGCTTTTTGTCTCTTTCTTAAGAGGAAGATTCTTCCCCCATCGACATTTTTGTTGTCGTTAGAAACTCTCAACTTAAAATCCTTCATAAGACGAATCTTGTACTTAAATGCAGCATAAATGAGCCTTAAAGTGTATCTATTGACTTTATCATTATTAATGTCTTATTACTGATCAATAAAGGATTAAAAATGACTTCATTATTACAAACTTCTACTTTTAAAAGAAAAGCTGTTTGTCCATTTATGTATTTTACAAGTGGTGATTAAAGGTTTCTGCTGATGTCAATAAATCATCAAGCTTTTAGTCATGAAGGTTTTATCAGTCGGCGGAACCAGGGGGCGCTGATAAGTTACAATTACAGATGTTCCAATACTGAGGATACAGCTGAAAACCAGTGAATTTGTAAAACTATGAACCTTCATCTTGTCCCCAGAAATCACTTCTATACAGGGTTAGAAGCACGTAACTGTCAAAACATTTTTAAATGCACTGGTATCAGATCAGTGTGGATCGATGCCCCGAACCGGTATCAGAACATCTCCAGTTACAATATCAAGACCTTTATTGTAGAATTTCTGCTGCTTGTGACCTTTAGCTTTCACTGAAATATGACGCCTCGACTGAAACGAAGGGCAAAGCAGCACAGGAACTATCGATTGCCTCCCTCGTATTAAATATGTACAGATGTGTGCATCAGGGGTCGCACACAGAAACACGAAACATGCACACAAGTCCGTCACAGCGATGGGAGGTGCGTTCAGGAACCACACCGGCGAGGAAGCTCTCTGACACACTGAAATCACACTTGCGTCTGAAACACACAGTTTGGAAAGTTATAAAAAGACACAAGCAAACTGAGAGACTTGGCAGTAACAGGTGGCGTCATCACATCCTCGCCCGCCGCAGCCTATCTCTGCATATCTGCCTCTTCTTCCTCTTCTTCTTTTTCTCCTCTTCTTCTTCTCCCGCTCCTCTCGTCACCAGTGCTCGCTCTTTGGCGTTCGCCGCCTCCAGGACATGTTCCGTCTCTGCATTAACTGTGGCGAGCATTAAGATACAGAGGACCGATAATGTTCTTTTATCTACTCCCCTCTCTCTTCGCCATACAAATGAAGAGCCTGATTAGCTTAAACACTTGAGTCTTCTCTTTTCCTCTTTCTCTCTCTCTCTTTCTCTTTTTCCAGGCCTGTTGTTCTTCCTCGGAGCCAAATTGAATTAGAATGAGCAACGGGCCACAATTGACTTTACTATCTGAGAGAGGGGGGTGGGGTGGGGGGGGACGGAGGAAGAGGGTAAATACAGAGCGCCGGAGAGAGGGTGTGACCGAGTCAAAGAGGGGTGAGGAGTTCGAGTGCCGCCACTCCCCCCCCCCCCCCACCCCACCCCCCAGTGATGTCACACGCAGACAGTGGGAGTACTGGTGTTCGATTACAGCGTGTGTTTACTCTGCGGCTTTCCCCTTTATGAAAACCATGTACTAAATATAATTACTTTGCAGCCTTGTAAACTTTTCCACTGATCTAACTGTGCCTATGTGGGCTGGGAGTACACGTGTGTGTGTGTGCGTGTGTGTGTGTGTGTGTGTGTGCGTGCGTGCGTGTGTGTGTGTGTGTGTGTGTGTTATTTGTCTTTAAATAGATCTGAGCTGGATCCCAGTTAAAACACAATTTTAATGTCTCTGTCTCGATCTGGATAAAGAAATGTACCAATTAGACGCAAATGGTTTCCTGTGATCTTAACTTCTCTGGTGCTTGTTTGGTTCTGTGATATAACATGAAAACAGGCCGGTAGCCAGTAAAGGATTAAAACACACACACTTGAAGTATTTTCTTCTGTTTAACTCCAAATGAGCTGAATCTCTGAGTGTTGCTGTGTTTTCCCTCATCTTCTGTGCAGAGTGCTCACAGAGCTGGTGTCTAAGATGAGGGACATGCAGATGGACAAGACAGAACTGGGGTGCCTTCGAGCTATAGTCCTTTTCAATCCAGGTAACTATCACTGAACAGTATGTGTGCTTTCATTCGCTGTGGTGTTGAAAGACTGTGTGTACATACCACAGATCGGTGTTTTATTCTCCTTTTAAAGAATCAGCAGGTAAACAAGGTCTTTGTGAGCTGTAGCTCCGCTATAATGAGGTAAAAACAGATGATATTACTAAGAATAGAATATGACTCATTAAGCCTAAAGTGATCCTCAACACAAGCTCTGGATACATATGGAGAATCAAACCCTCTCCTCCCAGAAGGCTTGAAGAAGGACTTTAAGAAGTGTTGCTTCCTCTTGTGACGCAGCTTGAGTTTGTTTTAAAAAATCGAATCACAGGAGGAGTAAGAAAGGACGTAAAACATCTGTAGAGAGTTTGAAGACCACGTCTGAAGCCTCACCCACGTCCTCGCTGCAGCAACATGTGGACCTTTGTTAAATAAAGGCCTCGTCCACTTCTCAAAGATCTCAGGAGCCGGACGGTGGAGGATCTTCTCAGGTTTTGGATCGTGGTGACTCAGCTTGACCTCATTAGTGTAACATGAGAAGTGGGAACTGGAGTTTGACTTGGCTTTGTTTTCTTTGAGCCTAAATTTGGATTTGTTTTGAGGAACTGACACTTGTTTGTGGAAACTGACGCGGCCCCACCCCTGCGTGGCCCTGAGGTCAACTCAAAGGTCATGTATTGATCTGGATTTTAGGCTGTTAGAGATCTTTAATACAAATATTACGTGTTAAGGTCTTAAATACATTTAGATCTTAATTGTGTTACATTCATTTAATGCCTCTTCCATTGAGCTGCATTATTAGTTTATTAGTTTTTAATATCCCTGTGTCGTAGTTCTTTTTAAACAATATTAGATTTTAGAACACGCTGTATAATAATAATAATAAAACTTTATTTATACAGCACTGAACAAAAACAAGTTTACAAAGTGCTTCACAAACATAGAAACAGGAAATTTACATATAAAGAAATAAGAAATCTAGGTAAAAGCCATATTATTAAAATGATGGAACTGATAACGGAATTTATCTTATTTCATTGTTTTTTTAAATTTCATTAAGTCTTAATAATGAGCTTGATTAAAAACTCAAAATAAAAGCAGGTATAGTACATTTTTATTTCTAACTGACGACTGAAGCTATTTCATCATTACATGTTTTTCTTATTTGATGATATCACTTTTCTTTTCGTGTGGAATTTTCATCCAGAGAAAATGTCCAGTCGCTCCTGCTGTTCATGCTGCTCTGCGTTCAAACCTCCTCCCCGTGGCGCCAGGCTTTAATAAACCAGGCCGTCGCTGTGCCTCCATGTGGGGAGCCTCCCTCCGGCCCTCAGACGCACCGCGGCCCCCGTGCTCCACATTCTGTCCCGGCCACATCCAAGCCCACCGGCCCCGGTTCACTTCTCGGCTTGTTAATTAGGGGTTCGCAAGACCCGGTCCGATCGAGGCAGCGCCGGGTGGAGGGGGGGGGGGGGGGGGGGGGTTGGACTCCGAGGCTAAAGGGCTAAAAAGGCCCTCAGTCCTCTCCTTTCCCACACTGTGTGATCCAGTGCAGCCATTGACAACAAATGTTCATTCACCGTCGACTCGACTGCCTAAAAGCTTTTGTTCACGAGAAATGTTCACCGGTGACGTGTTTGTGTTGTTAATCGAAGATGAGTCGTCCACTGAGGCCGAAATTAGCGCAGCTTTGAATTCACGCTCCTAATTGGACGAGCACAGAATGTCCACGACGGGCCCGAGAGGTCAAAGCTCATCTCGTAAAGCGACTGGATCATAACAACGTGAAGAGGAATCTTTCTATAACTTCCTACAGACAGGATAAAGATTGTTGTTGTTGTTGTTGTTGTGTAATTTTAGTTTTGTGTCTCCAACAGACTCTAAAGGTTTGTCGAACCCAGGTGAGGTCGAAGCCCTGAGAGAGAAAGTCTACGCGTCATTAGAGGCCTACTGCAAACAGAAGTACCCGGAGCAGCCCGGCAGGTACGAGGACGAACACAGAGACGATCCTGCACAGAACCAGACCCTGAGCAGAACCACTGAATCCACACATCCACCATTTTAAGGAGAATATTTGAGTTAAAATAATTTTTAAAGGTCTGAATTAAAAGATTTGACCTCGCGCAGGAACATTTTGTTCTCTTGCCCTGAATGTTTCCCTGTCAGGTCGGCTCGTAGTCACCAGACTCTCCGCGCTGTGCAAACCTGCCCGTGAATTGATTATTTCAGCCCGATGAACGCCAGCTGTTCGTGAGGAGTTTGTGGCCGAGTTTCATTCACAGAAATGTTAACGAAGCGTAAATGAAAAAAAAAGAGAACGTCACGCTGGGCTATTTTAAGACAGCAGATAAAAATATTTAACAAGGTCACGAGTCATAGACGATGAATTATAACAAAAACAAGATGTTTTTAATTTTAAATCGATCAATAATGTCCCTGAGTATCTGTCCACATCTGGAAAGACAGATTTTATGACTTTATATAAAGATGAACGACTTGTCTCCACTTCCTCCTGTTGTACAAAAATAAAACTGAAATATCCTGAATACAAGAGCTGCAGCATCGAGGTTCCGCCCATACCCGCTATCGACCAATCACGAGTCAGTCTCAGCTGTCAATCATGATGTTTCATCCAATTTTTAGTGTTAAATAACAAATTAAAACCAAACACAGGAAATATGAACAAACATCTGCATGATAACAACCTAAAAATGACAGACTGACGTCTTTGAGAAGTATTTATTCAACTTGAAAATGAATTTGTTTAACATTACAGTGAACACCGTGTATAGTGTGTGTCCGTGTTGTGTAGTTTGTGTAGTTTGTAGTTGTGGAATCGTCTCCTTCCTTCCTGTCTCACTTTGTCTCTCGTGTTGCGACAGGTTCGCCAAGCTGTTGCTGCGGTTACCGGCGCTGCGCTCCATCGGCCTCAAGTGTCTGGAGCACTTGTTCTTCTTCAAGCTCATCGGGGACACGCCCATCGACACCTTCCTCATGGAGATGCTAGAAGCGCCGCATCAAATGACATAATGGCGTCGATGGTCGAGCCCCCCCCCTGCCCTCTCCTCCTCCTCCTCCCCCCCCCGCCTCACCCACCACCCCTGGACCAGGAGCAGGGTTCCTCCTCTCTTTTTTTAAGAATCCCATCTCCAGCGAGGGACGGATCACGTGACTATTTTGGATTCTGAAGAACCCCTCCCTGTCTCCTGCCCGTCTCCCCTCCTCAGCCGTCACGTCTGCGGGTCTGTTTTATACTTTGTAAAAAATATTATAAATAAGAAATATATATATAGAAAAAAAATCACACGACAAACACGAGTGTCATCAGAGGACTGAAATGAGGACGGACAGAGGAGGAAAAAGTATTGAGCCATCGTTTTCATCTTTGAGAATCCTACACCTTGACGAGAAGAAGCAGAGACCATCAGATTCTAACACCCACGTATACCAGGGATGGGGGGGGGGGATAAACTGTGATGATGTCACATTTGGACACTCAGCGTTGTGATCGGGACAATCGTGGACCGGGAGAGACTCGGGGCCGTCAACACTTGAGCCCTCTCTGGACTCAGGGCTGAACTTACTCCGGGGGGAGGGGCGGCGGCGGAGAGGGACAGGGTGGGGGGGGGATGGGGGGGATGGGGGGGGGGGGGCATCCGTCTGCTCCCGCCTGACTCGACTGAACACATCAGGTCTTGCACTAGCTGTTGGTTTTTTTGTTGTTGTTATTGTTGTGAGCTTTCTGGAGTAGAGGCGGGTCAACAGGACTGCACGTGTTCAAAAAAAAACAACCTCAGGTCTCTGCCCAATTCCAACCAATACAACCATGTCTTACTCTGTTAGCACTGTGCAGCATCGGGGAGGACGACGCGTCAGTCCAATCATCAGCCTTTTCGGTCCACGTACTGATCGATGAAGCTCGTTACGTACAATCTGCACTGTTCTTTCTGCACATAGGAAAAAACGCTGGCTGCTAACGAGCCTCGTGGAAGAAGCTCCGGAACCAGGAGCAACTCCTGGTGTCATCCTCGTTTCACCAGTTTCACCGGAATCTGATCACAACAAACTGACACGGCTGGAAACAAGTGAGCTCGCCCGTCTCATCTGCGTTGGAATATATATCGTTTTCATCGGCCGGCTCGAGCTCCTTCTTCGTCTCTCTCGTCCGACCTCCATTTCACACGAGAAATCTCAGCTCTCACCATTCACACTTCCACCCTCAGAAGAACCTCTGCTCAGAGCAGCAGGCGTCAGCTCCTTGAAAAACCTCATATTTACCTGTACAGAAAGTTACAACCATTCACAGTATTGACGTTGTGTTCAGTTTTCATTTTTAACAACAACAATGCACACAGATTACCTCTGTTTCCATCCTCGGACCTTCACCTCGTCCTTTAACCGTTTGCAGGAGGCGGGAAAGAGTGTGTGTCGTTGCAGCAGAGCCATCTTTGTTTTGATTTTTGTTTTGTTTATTTGTTTCTTACTTGGCACTTAACCTCATGACGGCGGAGTCGGGTTCCGAGTCGGAGAGCTGACGTCGACGCAATCGACCTCTGGGGGCGGAGTTTGGCCCGGGCCCAATCAGGAACGCCCCGGTTCCCGTCCTCCTCAGGGGGACACGCACAGTCGCTCTCTCTGCACTTCTCTGGACAACCAAGTGTTATTCAAGATGAACTGAAATTTAAAAAAAGAAAATGTCTCCATGTCGTGTATAAATATGCTTTACGCCCATATTCTGCTTTTTTCATTTTCTCTGCTTGTTCTTTTCTTTTCAACGCTGCAGCAAATCTATGCATCGAGTGCATTTCCAAAGATCGTCCACAGGGCGGGTGCATGTTCCTGTTTAGAGCGTGTCTGTGAGCTGCGGGTCCACGAGGATCATTCACCTGGACGGGAGTAGAAATGTAGTGCAGGTGATTCTCCACACGATTCAGATGTTCTGGTGTATTCAGCCTTAAGTGATCTCATCGCAAACGAGCAGCGAGCGACCCTCGGTCTTAACGGAACAGTGGAGTTTAAGGGCACGTTTAGATAAACGCAGAGTAAAGATTCAGTTTTTACCACTTTCCCATCAGTTCATGGTGTGAGCGAGCGTATGGAGTCTTGAGAGCGCCGCGTCAATAATCACTCCTTTTGGTATCAGTCAAAATATAATTTGAAAAACCTCAAATACGAATTTATCTCATGAGCCAAGAAGCTAAATTTTTCAATTAAACATTCTACTTTTTCTAATTAAATAATAATTACATTTTAAAATTCAATCACAATAACAAAAAACATTATTCCACGTGCCTGATATTTTCTATCTCAAGTTTTGTTCGCTGCTTTAACGTCGACACTTTCATTAAATGGCCGCTTTCATTTAAAGCAGTTAAAGCGTCACGTTAAAGTGAAGCTGTGATTGGCCAGTTGTCGGCTTGTGACCCGCCCCCCCCCCCCCAAGTTTATTGCTTCCCCGCAATTTGTCAACGTCACGAATCTCAAATAAAGTCGAAAAACAGAAGGTTTGGAGAAAAGTCCAAACTCTGCCGCCACCCTCAGGACTCCGCGGCGGCGCTGACCATGTGTCCAGGGGCCGGTTTCACAGACGTTAATCGTCCTCTGAGAAACTGATCCCCCAGACGTCCGATGATCTTTTTCCTCATGAAGGAAAACAGAAAAAGCTCCGAGCCGGTTCAGATGGCAGCTTTGAAATGTCAGATACTGTCGGCTTCAAGCGGGATTACAACATTTTACCTTCAGTCTCCGAGCAGTTTGGACAGGAGAGGGCGAGAGAGAGGGAGAGAGGGAGGTGGCACCGATTCAAGGAGCTGTGAGCGCTCTCTAGTGGAAGAGAAGCTGCGCTGCAACATTACTTGAATTTTTTTCTACAAGTAGTCAGACGCAGAGACGGCACTTTTCTCGCAGTGTTATTATCACCGATCAGACGAACCGAAAAACAAGTAGCAATAACTTGAGTGATGATCTGTTGGCTCGTTGTTTTTATTCCGATAATAAAAATGGATGGTCTGTGTTATGACTAATTATCCAGGTGACAGTATTGACTGCCAGCTCGAGCTCAGTTTACAGTATTTATATTCTGGGAAGTGATTATTGTTTGTTTAAGAAGAATAAGCAGTTTGGTGAAAATAGCTTTTTTTCTGTGAGACCAGGTTAGATTTGTACCTTTTAGAGAAAAAGCCGATGTTAATGAGAAGCACTCAGGAGATCCCACACCTCCGCCAAGGCCCTGCAGTCCCCCTCACGTTCTACATCACTGATCTGGTAACGTTAAAGAAAGTGAAAACCCATTCCTGGATCTGCCACCTGATCTGAAACAGCACTACAACCCACACTGCATCCGTGTATTTTAGCATATAAGACAAGATGGGGAATATCTCTTGTATGTTTGAAGCTCTTCTGCACAATTTAAGTTACCAACTGCCGGCAGATGCTGGGGACATAACTTCAGTTGTGCTTTGGCCTTGTGATCAACGGTACAGGCCGAACTTGAGGACACACGCTGAGGCTTAAAGTAAATCAGAAACCAACCAACCAGCAGACGTACAGGGGTGAAAACATGAAATCCTTGGCGGAGGTAATCGAGAAAAAGCAAGTTTGTGTTTTTTGACCCGACTCGAAGAAGAATCTCCTCGTGCTCTCTTTGTTGTGATGCAGTGTCCTGCTCTGACTTTACTGTGACCGGTTACCACAGGTATCTTAAGCCATAACGACGTGGGAGCTCAACTCCTTTTGCAGGAAAACGGACGGACAAGGATCTTCTCCCGACGAGACACAGAAGCGATTTTTCACCCACATGAATGCTTTATAACATAAAGCTATATTTTGTTAATATGTATATGTGTATATATTTATAAATATATATCAACAGATCTGTTGATTGGGGGAGAGAGAGAGAGAGAGGAGGGAGGACGAAACCAAACTGCTCGGCGCCGGGTTTTCTTCAACTCAGAGTTTCACGGTGTTTTTTCTCCACAAATATCTGAGGGATGTGTTTTGTTTTTGTGCGTCTCGACCTCGAGTTTATTAAAAAATCTTGAATCTCGATCAACCAGCAGAACGGCAGCAGCTCTGAACTCAACAGGAACCAGCTCCTCAGCAGTTTGTGGAACCTCAACGAGAAAAAAAAAACAATACAAAAAAAAAGGTTTAAAAGTCTTTAAAAAACAAAACCCTCCGAAATGTGTGTCGCTTGGCAATTCCATGTTCAAACAGTGTAATCAGGAAAAGCTGAGCTCGTGACACAATCACTGCTTCTTCGTTGCATAGACGGTAAAAATGTTCAAGTTAAA
This sequence comes from Verasper variegatus, assembly GCA_026259375.1. NCBI lineage: Eukaryota > Metazoa > Chordata > Actinopteri > Pleuronectiformes > Pleuronectidae > Verasper > Verasper variegatus. The sequence goes on along the minus strand of CM048061.1, from coordinate 18,360,875 downwards.
AAAAGTGAAAAGGACAAAAAAAAAAAAACACTTGGAAAAAAGATCTATTTTTGTACAAAGGTAATTTTATCCCTCGCTTATGTGCTCTGTTCTTTGCCTTTTCTTCTGTGGGCTGTTGTATACGTTGTGGAAATAGCTTATTCGACGAGGCAAGAGAACTTTTTTCTGGTAGAAAACCGAGAGGGACATTCGACGCCGGCGCCTCGGGAGCCGTGTCGCCTTTTACTTCGCCATTTTCAAATCTGTCGCTGCAAGATGGGAATGTCTTCTTTCATTATATTTTTGTCTATTTTTCAAAAAAGGAGGTGGAATTTTGTCATCTGTTCTTTGTGGGTTGTTCTCTAATGTTCTTTCATGGACTGAAAAAAAAAGTTATTAAAAAAAAAACAACTTAAAAGTGACACTCGGCTGCCGCCCGTTGATTTTGTTACAGATCCCCAAAAAGATGCTTTCACTCACGGACTCAGTGACATGAAACATACAAAAACTGGTTTTATTAAGTTGAAGGTTGTTGTTGTCAGATGTAAAAAAAAAAAAAACTTATTCCACAAAAGATCCAGGCAAGTGAAGAACACAGGCCGTCGGCTTCATGTGCAGAACTACGAGCTAAACGAGGAGCAGAAGTTATAAAGAAATAAAACAAAGACAGCTAAAAGAAATCACAACACAAGTGTAATATGTACAAAATCCTACAACACAAAATAACTGCACTTGGTCACTGTGGTAAACTTAAAAATAGGGAATTTGTGTGTTTGAAGAGGCGGGATCTCACTTCAGGGACCGATAAATTAAATATTAAGACGTTTTAAGTGACTTCATTGTTTCTTGAGGCATTTTTTGTTTGTGTTCTTTCCAGGTTTCAAAGTAAAAGGTCTGGTTGTTGCCTGAATAATCAAAACAGAATTTAGAGAAACTGTTGAAATGATATTTCAGTAAAGCGGAGCGCTAACTTGAGACGTGACGTTTAATATAACAGGGAATAAAAGATTTGTAATAGCAGACAAAAGGGCCTTAGAGGCCTTTTTTCTTTACTTAAAGCTCCGTGTCTGTCACCTCTTCACCTTAAAGTCATTTAGATTCTACAAACTTAGACAAATAAAAAAATAAAAGGCAAAATAAATGATACTAAAAGTCCAAATGACCGTTACATTTATTGTACAACAGCAGAAATGTCAGCGCATTTGGGAGTTTGTATGAATCAAGAACATCGAGGTTAATGCAGGGTTTTAAAAAAAAAAAAAATACTGAAGAACAAGAGCGTTGATGTAAAGTTTAACAAAAGTCGACCATTTCCCTCACGAGACAACGAAAATCTGGCATTTGTGAAATGTGACCGGTGAAATATCTTGTACGTGTCCACTGTCTCACCGCTTGGCGCTCGCCGTGCTGAATTTCATTACCTGCTACATCCAGCAGGAGCTCTCCGTTAGAATAAAAAGTCCTTTTACATCAAAATGTAGGGAAGGAAGTGGGGGGGGGGAGACAGAAAGAGACTTGAGTGAATGAGGGATCCCAAAAAGATCCAAGAGGGCTTTAGCAGTCGCTTTTCCATAGCTTGATGGTTTTGTCGTTTTCTAAAGCCGCAGACGCGATGATGTTCTCTGTCGGGTGGCAGGCGGTCGAGATGACGACGTCTGGCGAGAGAAAAGACGAAAGGGAAATTTACTATATTGACACACAGCCACAAACGTCAGCGGTGAAAGTAGAGAAGTTGAGTTTTTACTGTACCTGTGTGGCCCTGGAGCTTCTGCACGATCTCCTTCGTCTGCAGGTTCCAGATATAAACCATGTTGTCCTCCGAGCCCGACACGATCCACTGTAAGAGAGAGCGGCCGCCGTTAAACGTTAAAGACTTCATCTGCAAAACATCAGTGACCTAAACACCGTCACCGATACTCAAAATACCAAAAAACGTGCAGGAACGACGGCTCTTACCTTTCCACCTGTGACGGAGAAATTGGCAAATATGCAGTACTTCTCGTTTTTATGGCCCGTGTACGTTTTCAAACACTGAAAAGAAGGAAGAAGTATTTAACTGTCAGAAACATGGCCATCAGAAAACCACGTTTCACTGTATCTCCTATAAAACAAATACATATAATGATAAATAACTTTATCAGGTTAAACAGATCATGTAAGACCACATGATGATAGAATGATGTGATTCATTACCTTTCCTTTGCTGTAGTCCCACAGCTTCAGCGTGCTGAAAATAAACACAAATATAATATAAAATAAGATGAAATCAACAATGGATTAATCAAGTTTGTTTCCTGCAACTTTTTTTTACATAAACCTGTAACTGAGGAAAGTGTATTTCAGAGTTATACTGCCCCCTGCTGGTGAAATGTGTAAACAAATAGAGTGGGACCAACACGGAGACGACTTGTGAAACAGAAAAAGAAGGTTTATTAAAACTCACTTGTCCAGTGTAGCAGCCAGGATGTATTTCCCGTTGGGAGAAAACTTCACAAATGACACAGGGGGGTTGTCGTCATCTACAACAAACCAAAAGACAGAGCAGGGGTTCATTGGATTGGTCGAGGGGAATCGAACGTGGCCTAAACGTGCTGCAGATATTAGATGATCTTACCTATGAGCGTCTTTAAACACTGGCCTGACGCTGTGTCCCAGATTCGGCTGTTGATGTTTAAAAGACAAAAATAAATCAATATGCTGTTGTTAAGGTAGTTAGTAGGTAGCACAATGTCTAACAACTATAGTTTAAGTTAAATAAATAATCTTTAATGGTTTTGACGATCGTGAGGTTGGTGGTGGGGGGGGGGGAATAATCCAGTGTGCTCTCACCAAAGGCCGTCGTAGCTACTGGACACGATCAGGGAGCCGTCTCTGTTGAAGTGAACCTGAGAACACATCATCACGTCAGTGACACCGTTTACAATCTTTACAATCTTTCACTGACGTCCAGAAGTTTTTTTTTTTAAATAAAAACTTACAGCAGAGACAGGATCAGAATGAGCCGGCAATGTTTTCAAACACTTCCCGGTCTTCACGTCCCATATCCTGACGCTCTCATCAAACTAAAAAGGCAAAAGAAAAGGTCTCTGTTTCTTTTCTTCACCACCACACAGAATCGAAACGGTCTAACATCTGGTTTCCATTTTTGCGCTCGTTTCGGGACGAAAGGCGTCTTACTCACCGATCCTGACACGATAAGGTTGGACTGGGGGTTGAAGTTGCAGCAGAAGACGTAGTTGCTGTGACCTTTTAGAGTTTTGAGGCATTTTCCCTGGATTAAAAATATATAGAGGAAATGTCACATTCTCTCCCGGGCAACACACGACAACAATTAGACCTTCTTCACTCAACACGGGGGAAGTCACTGCAGATTTAATGGGGACATAAATATTTAACTTTGCAGAAACCACAGATATGAATCTAAAAGGTGGGCATGAATTCCCCTGTGATACGTCATGAATGTGTAATAACACACAACACTTCAACAAACACACGCTGGTATTACTTTACTTTTGGCAACATTGCGATTCCAGTTTTACACCCGATTGTTTCTCCACATCTGCATCATCTCTTACCGAGCTGACGTCCCAGATCTTCAGGGTTTTGTCGTCTGACGCAGACACCAGGAGGTTGGAGTCAGAGGACCAGGCCACATCAGATATTCCCTGTGGATTCATGGGAAATAATTAGTCACACGCCATTGAAGGCTCTGATTTTACCAGAGGTTTGGGACTGAACACCACAAAACTGACCACAACTATAATCCGATCTTTCAAAACAGAAACCACTGCAGCAGTGAAGGTAAGAACCTGTTGAACTCACAAGTTTATGTCCAGATATGGTTTTCTCAAACTTGCCATCGTACGCCCCCCAGATTTTGATGAGTTTATCAGCCGCTGTAAAGAATGACACAACAGTTGATCAGTAGAATTAGTCACAGCCCTAATTTACTCTGGCTAATAAAGTGGCTTGAAGGAAACATGACTCACAGGAGCTGGCGAGCCACTCTCCGCTGGGACTGAACTTGACCGAGGAGACAGCTTTAGTGTGTCCGGCTAATGTGAATTTCAGGCTGTAGTTTGGCTTGGCAGGTGCAGACTGCAAGTGAAAACAAAACATGACATTTAAAAATCTCCACCCCCCCCGATGTGTTAAGTGCCCAAATATTTATTTCCCCAACGTCCCACCTCCACATATTTCCTGAACCCTGCCTCCGAACACCAACGATAAGCTGATGAGTACAGTTTAAAGAATGGGAGGCTGTGGGGGAAACAGTGAAAACACACAAACGGATCCAAACCTTGCTTTGACTGGCGGACGCTGACGGCACGACCGGAGGTTTGGTATCAGTCTCTGGTTTCTTGTCTTCTGTTGCCATGGTGAGGGAACAGGCAACGACTGTGCACAATCCTGAGACCAGAGAAGAGGCAGACGATGAAGATAAGATCGAACTTTATTGATCCACTCACCGGGGGCGAAATTCAGTCGTTACAGCAGCAGCCAGGTCAGAATAAAAAAATATAAAAACAAAGGCAACACAATAAACAATGTCACATTCTAACTGTAGTGGTGTGTAAGGAAATGTTCTAAAGTAAAGGGCAGTGGTGCAAGCAGGTAGAAAAACTGTTATGCACATAAATATAAGGACATGTTTATGATGTGCAAAAAGTAATTTTCCATTCACTGAAACTGTGCAAATAGTATAAGTAGAGTGACATGACAAACAGATGTGTAATAACCTGCAAAGAGTCTGAGTCAGCATAAAAGGTTCAGAATAAAACCATCGTTCAAACAAATAGTCACAGATTTCAAAGTAAAACCTGAGTGGCACATTCATATTTACTGAATCTGCAATTACACTAATTGATCTTGTATTAGTTGGTGTCAATAACAATTAGACACTGGTATCTCTTTAATGTATAAATATAAGATTCTTATGGCGGATTTGATGATCTAATCGATTTGACACTAACTTGTTGTTATCTTTATGTGTTAGCTAATCATGCTAATGGTGTAAACAGTCGGGTCACAGCCACGTAGCCGCTCGGAATTAACCTGTACTTCCTTGTATTGGATTAAATCTGACATCTGCACCGTAATGAATGATACAGATGTTTATTTTATTACATGGTTTTAAAATTCGTGACGTGTGAGGCTGCTCCCCCCCCCCCTCCACCCCCCGACGGGCTGTGCATGTAGCTGTCAGCTAGCTTTAGCTTGCTAGCAGCTACTCGGCCTTGTTGCTGGTGATCAGAAGTAAACAGAGACGTTTCACACGGTCGCTCGCTGCCGCGGTTTGTTTGTTTGGCGTGTTTTTAATTGTAATTCGTGTTTTAAACGTAATTAATGTGTGAAACGAGGCGTCGAAGCAGAGCTGCTCGGCTCAAAGTGATGCTAACAGCGTAACGTGCCTCCGCTGCTTCAGCCTTTAGCATCTTAGCTCCCGGCTAATAAAGAGATCAACACCCTCCATGTTGGTTTCACTGGGTTTTTATACAGGAGGCTAAATGGCGTGAGAGCGTTTCACTGGTTTGTAAAAAAAAAAAAAAAAAAAAAAAAATCAAAACGATGCTGTTGACAAATGTGCAGAGCAGCCAACGGAGCGGCCCTCCATTCAAACAATGAGGAATCGAACATGCGGCGCTACTCACGGTGTTTGCAGCAGCTCCGCGGTCGCAGCGTCGCTTCGTCTTGGAGGCTGTCGAGAGAAACGCTCGAACATTTATTCTCGCGACCGTGTACAAGGCAACAGCGGCTCGTGGCGCCCGTGGATCGTTCGACTCCGGGGGGTGGGGGGGGTGGGGGGGGAAGAGACGAAGAAGAGAAGCGAGGGGAATGTGCTGCGGCCGCGGCCTCTCTGCGCATGCGCGGTCTGCTCAGAGGGGACGGAGGGAGACGAGGGACAGTATTGAATCAAAACGCCAAAACACTCACCTTTTACCTGGATGGTTTGAAGTCATTGAGTTTGTTTTAGTGACGTTTACATTAAAACAAAACGTTTAATTTAAACCAAAGTCTCACTTTTAAAAGTCCTAAAAGATCATGTATTGTATCCCTGTGCACACAAGTTACTATATTATGGGAACAAGTTATTATCTAGTGGGAACAAGATGATTAACTAGTGGGAACAATATATTTAATCTCGTGTGGACAAGATAAATAGATTGTGCACACAGGGTTAAAGGGATAGTTCACCCCAAAAAATGAAAATTAACTCATTATGTAACCACCACTATGCCAATAGGGGGGTGGGGGGGGGGGGGGTGGAGACTTTTGGAGTTTCAGGGGTAAACAGTGTTGCAGCCAAATCCAATACGATTGAAGTAAATTGGACTGAATCAAACTGGTGGCAGTTTGCATCTGAGGGAATCAAACACAAACATCTCCTGTGAATAAATGCATTTTTATTGTTTTGCACAGGCTACAAAATTGTCATCTCTTTAGGGACTTTTGTGGACAGTGACTTAAGAACAGAAAGTGGCTATACATGCTAATCGTTATATATTTCAGCTGGCACGTTTATTAATCGTAAATTAACGTGCGGTAACTGTCTGTAATGTCGCTAACATTTTATCTTTTTTAGCCAATATCTACACAGCGTTGTCAGCATCGGCGTGTCCGCGCAGGCTCCGGCACGGCAGGGGGCGGTGTCGCGCTTTAACCCGCCCGGAGAGGGAACGGTCGGCTCCTCTGCGGCGGGACACTCGTCGGTTCCAGCGCTGACGGTATGTCGTCGTGTTGTGATGCTAACAGGGCGGATTCTGCTCAGGCTGTCTCCTCCAGAGTCTGCTCCAGAGGCTGAGCTGCGACGAGCTGGTGCAAAAAGAAAGACACTTAAGTAGCTCCTCTCGTATGTTTCACTCTTACTTTCAACCAGCGACTGTTTCCTTCCGCCGCCGCGAAGTTAAAAAAGCTGCGCTAGCTTCCGCTTAGCTCCAGGTTAGCGGCAGGTTAAGTCTCACGTTAGCTGCAGGTTAGCAACAGGTTAGCTGCTCCCGCGGAGCCTCGGTGTGGGAACTCAGTGCGTTCTTTCACGAACCAGTACTTTGCTGTGGGTCGTTGTGAAAACGTGCACAACGCGTGTAACGACGTCTTGAACGTGTCTTTGAAGTGGTTCTGCGGAAGTGAACTTTGTCCCCTTTTAGCTGGTATTAAAAAAAAAAAAAAAAAAAAAGTTGCTGACAACAACGTCACGCAGTTGTAGCTTTTGCAGGTTTAAGTGTTTGTTGTTAAACTGTGCTGCAGAAACACAGGGGACTACTTTGTGTATTGTATCACTTCATGTCTTATTTCATGTACGTTTGCATTTATTAGCTTCATGCGTTTAATATCTAAATCGATTGCCCCCTCCCCCCCCCCAATCCGGCCAGAGAAAGCACATATTGCAAACTTTCACCATTTAAAAAAAACAAGAATAAACTAGAAAAGTAAATTTGCCAATTTTTGTTCAAGTTCAAGTCCAATAAAAATAATAAACATTCCTGCATCTGCACCGAAATGTAATTTAAAGTGTGCGTCCCTCCCTGACTCGCAGTTCATCCTTCCACCAGTTTTGTGGTCGTTTTTTTCAGACGAGCACAGATGACAACACAACCTCATTGGCAAACGTAACAACTAGAGAAGACTTCAGTCACCGCTTACCTTGCTAGTTAAATAAAAGTAAAAAATTTGAATTTTTAGGTGCATACTCGGGTGAACTGGAGGTTAAATTGGAACAATGGATTCTGTTGTTTACAGACTTGTTCAAGTATATTTGTCTTTGTACCCACTGTTTGTTTTATGTCCCATTTGATGGGCGTGGCCGCTAAAGTCTTTAAACATGTTTACAAAGATCAGCACTTTTCAATTCAAACCTGTCTGTAAAAATAAGTATTAATCATATATACATAACGTTTTCAGTGTTTAAAAAGTAACTCCCTGTTTCATAGCGTTCACAGACTGTGGGTGAATATCAAGTATCATCTATTATTTGAAACGTCACTACATTACAGAATGGTAAACTTATTATTTTTGCCTACATACTCCTTTGAGGCATCTGAAAGTTTCTATTGAGATGGATTCTGTATTTAAAAAGCTCCAGCGTGCACCAGCTCAGATTTGGAGATTAATTGTACCGTGTTTGATTTTGACAAGATTCAATCACAGTAGCATTACACCACACTGCCAGCAGAGGCTCCCATCCACCACACTGTCCTAACCTATTTATTTTTTATATATATATATATCAACAGGTCTCCTCTTGTGGCATGAAAGCAATGCACGGAGCTTGCAGATGTTCCCCCAACACTTTTGACGAGCTGACAGACGAAAGCTACAGAATCCACAGAAGATAACATCTCTCGACAGCCGGTTGCCATCATGTCAGCAGCCACAGTCCCGGGTCCTCCGCAGGCCGTGAACCCTCTGCAGGCCGTGAACCCTCCGCCTCCTGAGGTGATCAACCCCAACAAGTCCGGCCGGAGGACCAACCAGCTGCAGTACATGCACAACATAGTGGTCAGATCCCTGTGGCGTCACCAGTTTGCCTGGCCTTTCTACCAGCCTGTCGACGCCATCGCTCTTGGACTTCCAGTGAGTAGTTTGTAAATGTTATTACAAGCAGTATTTATAACATCACATATATTATATACAGCATTTATAACATCATCAGAGAGGAAAAGGCCTGAAGTAGATGTTATTTTTTAAGTTTTTCACTCAAAAATCCCCACACGTCAACTGTCTGTAACTGTGATTAGTCTAAAAAATATGTTTTTCTTTCCTTTTGGAAAATCTGCAGGATGTTTCTCTTGTTTCACTGAAGTAAATTTTCTTTTAAATCCTTAAATTTCCTGATTTTGTCTTTCTTTCAGTGCAGCCATCAATGCTCTTGTCAAAGCTTTGTTTAAATTTATCACTTGGTTTATCATTTTGTTTCCTCCAAATCCTCATCCCCATAGTAACAAAATCAGATGAAACAACCTTAATTCTGTATCACAGACTTTTTTGTAGCCCCCTAGTCAACAATTAGCTAATTACTTATTCATTTGAAGTAGAATTTGTACAAATTTTATCAACTTGATTTTTAGAGAGCATTTCTCGAGTGGTTCCTGTTGTTTTCAATTAGTCCCAATACTGGGATTATTCTCAGTTACTGGGACATTGTTTTTGGAATGAATTGTTGGCATTGAAGTGACGATGATGGAATGGAAAATGTAATTCTATTCATCTCTGTGGAATTTGGGCGGAGGCAGATATATCTCAGAATCCTGGCAAATAAAACCAAAACTGCAAATCTGCACGATACATTGTTAACAGTTTGTTCCAGTATGTTACAACTCAGGACCAAATATAAACATTCATTCATTTTTGAGCATCATTTTTAATCAGTTGTGTAAACAGACTAGATAAAAAACATGTTGAATGTGCACAAACAAACTTCTATATCAGTCAAGCTTTGGCACATCCTTTTGAAGTTGAGTGATTAACTCAAAAAGCAAGATTACGTCAATCTGACACATTGATTCTTTTCCTTAATCAGGATTATCACAAGATCATAACAACTCCCATGGACCTGGGAACCATCAAGAAACGACTGGAGAACAACTACTACGCGAGTGCAAGTGAATGTATGGAAGATTTCAACACCATGTTCACCAACTGCTACATATATAACAAGGTGAGGCACCTTCATTATTGGAAAGTCGTCAGACTTGTTAGCGTCACAGAACGTGAATCCTCACAGCTGCTCACCTGTCCTCCAGCCTACAGACGACATAGTGCTGATGGCCCTCGCCGTGGAGAAGACCTTCCTGCAGAAAGTTGCCCAGATGCCTCAGACGGAACTGGAGATTTTACCTTACGCAGCCAAAGGGAAGAGCAAAAAAGGAAGCACCCCAGGTAATGAACTAATGTTTGTATCTTAAACTTTAAAAGCACCTTTTACGCTTTAGTCTAATATATGTATTGTTGCTGTTTTTGCCCTTGAACCTTTGTCGATGCCTGTTAACAGGTGGACAGGATGGAACTCCGCCCACAGGTCCTCCAACTAAAGTGAGTCCCTCAATCATATGAATTGAACCCCTGAAATCTTGAGGAGAATTTCCCCTTATTGTGGTGTTTTCTGTTCCAATCAAGAAGAAAGGGCTGAAAAGGAAGGACGCGGCCTCCACTGACTCGTCCTCACCAGTCCCCTTCTCCAATTCAGGGGATTCATCAGAGAGCAAGAGGCGACGTCAAAGCCAAGATGTCAATCCTTCCAAGAGTGACTTTGATGAAAAGGAGTCGCCGCAGCAGCAAAGTGAGCAATCGGGCAAACACCTCAAGTATTGCAGCGATATCCTGAAGGAAATGCTCTCGAAAAAACACGCAGCCTTCGCCTGGCCTTTCTACAAACCTGTCGATGCTGAAGCTCTGCAGCTGGATGACTACCACGATATCATCAAGTACCCCATGGACCTCAGCACTGTCAAAGTACACACACACACACACACACACACACACACACACACACACACACTCATCATACAGACACATTCTGTCTGTCCTTCACTTGATTTTAATGTCTTTGCTAACCCTGAGATTTATTTTGTAGAAAAAAGTGGATGGAGGAGAGTACCAGGATGCTCAAGGTTTCGCTGCAGATGTCAGGTTAATATTTTCTAACTGCTACAAATACAACCCTCCTGATCATGAAGTGGTCGCCAGGGCCAAAAAACTTCAGGTGTGTTTTTAATAACCAACAAATGAGGATTAATTAAAGTGTTTAAAATGTTTTCCCTGGTTCCGTAGAGTCAGGTTTACTCTTCAGTGATTTCTTCTGCCTCCAGGACCTGTTCGAGACGAGGTTTGCTAAGATGCCGGACGAAACCGCGGAGTTGATTTCAGCGGCGAGCGCCAAGTCCAGTAAGAATGCAGGTTTAAGTCAGAGCAGTGGCAACCCTTCCTCCAGCAAGGACACGTCAGACTCTGAAGAGGAGCGCGCCACAAGACTCGCCGAGCTGCAAGAGCAGGTGGGTGCAGAACAGGTGGGTTCCTGCACACATCTCTACACTACAAAGACCTTTCACCGGTAAATTCTGCTGTTTGTAAGAGTTCAAAGCTCAACACACTCCAAACCGTTAAAAAGGTTTTGCTTTAATTCCACATTCGATGGGTTCTCCTCGTGTTCTGCATCCAGCTGCTTCAGGTTTGCCAATAAATCGTTCAGCTTTCTGTATGTCAACACACTGAGATCACGTGATCAAGTAGAACGTTGGTGTGTGTTGAGATTTGAACTCCTACCACAACAATCATTAGCTCTGCACTCTGCCAGAACCATTACTAAACTATTTCCACCGCTGTTTACTTTCTGGCTCATGAATCCACCTCAGGGAGAAATGGAAACATAAAGAATAACAGCAGACTGATAAAGTCATATCAATAAGAACCTATTGTGTTTATTACCTGAAACAACTGTTTGTTTTCATAGGAATAATTGACAGGCTAATCTTTTTACAGTTTAAGACTGAGACCACTTCCTTCTGTCTGTTATGTTTCTGCTTTATGGACATTTTGATAATGCCATCAAGACACATGTACAGGTGCAACAGTTCAAAGCCTAGTACCCAAATCCATAGCAGCACTAGATAGGACTAACCCAGCTAGTCATCATTACAGCCCGTCAATGTTTAATGTTCATGAGATATCCATGTTTGTTATTGTCTAATCACTAACTAACCTAAAACTAAGAGTTAGACTCATAAAGGATGGTTCAGCCTCAGTGGAGTTAGGTGCTCTGTTGAGTTTCATTCTAGTTCCTCGTCTTGCTTTCCCTCCAACTTCCTTGTTTACAGCTTTTAGTATTTTTCCCTGGCACTTTTATTTGAATTTGATCACGTGGCACCACAGTGACTGTCTTCTGTTGACTCTTCAGCTCAAAGCTGTTCATGACCAGCTCGCTGTCTTCTCTGAGGTGCCTGTGATCAAACCAAAGAATAAAACAGAGAGGAACAAGGAAAAGGACGGCAGGGGAAATAAAGGGAGTGCACATTCCAAGAGTGCTTCACATTCCAGCTCCAGGTTTGACATGTTGCACTTCCTAAGAGCTTTGTTTACATCGTGTGTTGGCTCCATAGTGACCTTGACTGCTTTCTCTTGACCCTCAGGCACTTGTGGAAGGGAAACAAAGACTGCGACTCGGACGAGGAGTCTCTGCCAATGACGTACGACGAGAAGCACCAGCTGAGCCTGGACATCAACCGGTTGCCTGGCACCAAGCTGGCCCGCGTCGTGCACATCATTCAGACCCGAGAGCCCTCGATGTGCGACACCAACCCGTACGAGATCGAGATCGACTTCGAGGTGCTGAAGCCGTCCACTCTGCGGAAGCTGGAGTGCTTCGTCAAGTCCTGCCTGTACCAGAAGTTTAAGAAGTTTCAAAGTGAGTGCAAAAGCCTTTTCCGCCGCCCTCCGTCCTGACATTTGAGTTGAGTTGAAATGAGTTAAAATACTAGGATTCTGCATTTAATCGCTGTTGGTCCTGGTTTCTTGCAGAGAAAAGCGGTCGAGCTGCGTCTCACCCTGTCGGCAGCAGCAGTTCTTCAGATTCTGCCTCCAGCAGCTCCAGCGGCTCCACCTCCGACAGCAGCGACTCCTGACAGCTGAACTGTTTATTTATTTCTTCTTCTGCGACCAAATGAGTCCCTCAAAAGTGTTGAACACCTTTATTTTTGTATTTGTTTTACTTTCACTGTGTTGAAATTTAAACTTCCCTCTTCATTGTGTTTTTTTTCGGGGTCGGCGTGGGCTTTTCTTGTTCTCTGTATTCATGTATTTATACATCAAATACTCTTCACTGGCATTTCTCATCAGATGCCATGAACTACAAGAAAGCCTGACAGCGTACGTCCTGATATCTGGATATCAACCAACATCTTGTTCCTGTCATCCATTCTGTTCAAAGGTTAATTAAAGGTTTTTTTTCTGCTGATGTTCTGTCTTAACCAGGTTCCTCACTGAGGGGGGGGGGGGGGACTGGCTGTGATTGTTATCAAAGCAACAGTAGAATTCCTCGGGTCTGTAATGCAGCCAGGAAAGAAAGATCACGTTGACGGCCTGAGGAAGCAAATGTGTTATCTCGGTGGAGAGAGGTTCAGTATTGAACCAGCGTGCAGGAGGAGCCGATAAAGACACGCAGCTCAGATATATACCTGAAGCCAAGTGATAGAATTGGAACAATTAGACAATTAGACCGATTCAGCAATATTTCAACCCTCTAGGAGGAGCATGGAGTAACAAGGTTTAAAGAACATGTCAGAGTAGACTTTCTTGGTGAAAAACAATCGGGGTGTGTTTAGGGGACTGATATGTATGAGTGTAATTTGGTGCAGATCTATAAGGAGGTGCTATTCCAGTTCTTTGTACTGTTTCTTCTGTATTAAATTCCTCGTGATTTGGTTCCTTTTGAACCCAGAACTTATGAAATTGCTTGATCAAATTTGTCTGCGAATCGAAACAGACTAAAGAAATTCCTCAGAGAAGTTTTAAAATAGCTTTAGCTGGTAAACAGCCCAGCGGTGAAGGTATATGACGACTCCACTTTCAGCTGCCCTGCCGACACTGGCACGTGCCCAAGAGCTGGTGCCACAGCTGCTGCCTCCACCAGCTCACGCTCCACTGGATCTCAGTGATTTGCTCCTTTCGACGTGGACGTGGAAACACTGGAGCTGACTACACGGCGAACCAGCAGCCTGTTTGTGACTGCTGTGCAGTTTGGTCACCAGCCAGGAGGGGGCCGTCATGCACCATCGTGGGATTTATAGTTTTCATACAGTGCAGCTTGTGTTTTTGAGAAGATCCTGTCGTGTCTGTGGCTTGTAAAGCATATGAGGGATGCATTTCTTATTTATGCTTATAAATTCAAAGGATTATAGTTAAATACCACTTTTCATTCATAGAAAACTGTCTCGGGTCATTTTTGTAGAACAGCTGTGAAGGATAAATCCAACATGGATCAATTGTGAGTTGCTGCTGAATTTCTGTTTATTAATAATGCTCGGTTGGTCTCTTGACGTCCTTGCAGGGAGACGTGCTCTTTGTGACCTGCAGCACCATCGCACCACATGGAACATGCCACCCCGGCACCCCCCCCCCCCCCCCCCCACACAAACCTTGGGCCTTGATGGATCAATGCCGCAGCTTCAATGGCAACTAGTCATTTCTGCCACTTCTGGCCATCACTCACTGAGCATGAATCCCATGTTAAAAAGACAACACACACACACATGACATGACACACTGGGTTTGCTTTGATTAATGGATCCCTGGTTTTCATTTTCTCCTCAGCACCCTGTGGACGACCACTTGCGGGGGGTAAGAAATTGGAACTCAATGAATGTGGTCTCACGGTGTCAATTGGAATCAACGTGTAAGAGTGAACTGCACATGTATGCACTTCTGTTAACTTAACGATTTATTCTAATGTGACATATTAGGAATTTTAATTGGAAATAAGCTGCTAATATAACTGTTCACTCCTCCTCTTCACTTTGTAGCAACGTGTACTCTTATTTTTCCAAGAACAGATTTTTGCTGATGATGTGATTTTGTATCCCTGCACTGAATCATGGTCACGTGCACTAAAAGATTGTTCACATATTCATTTCTGGTAGCTTCCAAGGTCCTTCGCTTATACACAGCAGTTTCCCTGGACTACATGCCTTGCACAAAGGCACTTGAGTAGCAGCTGCTGGGGGACAGGAGAGCAGTATTTGGTTCACACGTTAACTTTGCAGCCATTGTGAGAAAACAATGTATTTACCTTTTAATTGTTCAGGCTGCAGAGCATCACGCGTAGACAGGATTTACAGAGAACACATGCTGTTCTCTTTTTTGAATCAAATACAGTGGAATCTTCTCTCCAAACCCTCAACTTCCTTCTCTGTTGTATTTGTGTGTGTGTACGTGTGTGTGTGTGTGTGCATGGCAACAGGCTTCCCTCTGGAAAAAAGGCCCCATAAAAATGTATATGCCACATTTCAGGCTGATGTTTTTTTTCCAGAAGGTCTTTAAAGGTTAAGTGATCCCAAGTTGGCCAACTCAAACTATTTGGACAGCACAAAATGCAAAGTGCAGGGGACATCAACCCGGCACATCTTTTATAAAGATTGCATCGTAGTGTCAGAGTCAAGTTGGACCTTATTTATTAACACAACCGGATGAAGAAGTGATTTGAATTCATCACCTACACTGACGATTCTGTCACATCACAAATCCACAATGTTCAAGTGAGGAGCTTGAACATCGTCCTGATTCCTGAATCCTGCTTTGAGATGTTAAAATCCTCTCCTCAGGTTAAAGAACACATCAGACTCTGCTCGGCTGCTCTGTTTTCTGCCTGGAGACAAATGAGCCGAATGAATTACGTCCCTGTTGCAGTCTGGAGGTGGAGGGACTTTAAAGGGTAACGAGACGTGACCGAGGGGATTTCACAAGGAGCAGGTGGCACATTGATGTTTGTGATAATCAGGTGATAAATTCTGATTATTTCATTACCAATGACAGGTAATGGGAAAGCAGGAAGAGGAAGTGTCAAATTAAAGAAGTTAACAAAATAAAACCCACAGCATCCAACGGTAAAGTCTGTGGAAGTTTGAGTGACTGTAAATAAAGAAGTCGTCACAGTAGAAGGTGGCTCTGTTCCATTCAGGTTTGATGATTAAACAATTAAACTGAAGCAGCTAAATGGAATTTAACCATCACTTATTATAATTGGGTATTTGGTGACTTACGTGTCTGTGCCAAAATCTACAGGCTCTGTTTGAACAGTTTTATGGCAACACCAAAAAAACCCCACAGGTATGAGGAGACAAGTCGTAACAAGCCGGTCACATTTTTCAGATGCAGAGTAATGGGAGCAGTTCATACCACAGCTAAGGTGGTGGTTTGAGTTTCTGCACTTTATTAGGAACACTTGCTAATTAATGCAGTTATTCAAGCAGCCAATCACGTGACAGTGACACAGTAGAATCACGCAGATACGGGTCAGGAGATGTGATCTCAGTGTTTGACTCTGGTGGGATTGTTGCTGTTTGCCAGACTGGTTTGTGAACCTGCCGGGAGAGATTGGTGAGAATTGGTGAGATTGGTCAGGTGAACAGAGAAGACTGGGCAGACTGGTTTGGAGCTGCTATTTCTAATGAAAACAGAACATTGAAGAAGTACAAATAAAGAGTTTGGCCTCTTGTTGCTTTGCTTCACAAAAGTTAAACTCTGCGCAGAACATTCAGATTGTTTTTGCCTCCTGGAGCCGATCCTCTGATCTCACTCATCCCACGGGAATTAAGTGATTTGGGCATTTCCACATTATGAATCCTTTGCGCGTCCCGGGGCCTGCAGCCTTTCTGACCTGCTCTGTTTGGTCCTTCGAAAAAACCTCCTCACCTTCACTTTAATCCAGCATTTCTGTTACATGTACCCACAAAGCTCCAACTGAGGTCAGATCAGTTCCTCAGACTTTGCGCACTCCAGAGGAACTGAAGCCATGAAACTGCTCTCAGAGGCTGAATGACGAGAAACCATTTGGACAGAGTTTGTGTCCAAACAGGCTTAAGCCATCGTGAGCAGATTCACTCAACCATTGAGTTCTGTGTAGATGTTAACAATAACATGAGTAAACTTTGGAACATATCTGATATGATTCCAACAAAACACAAATTACAATGTGTTTTGTTTAATCCTACATACATAATGTGTAACAGTGTTTTTTATTCTTTTAAAGACACATTTTATTGTCTGCACGTTGCAGCTGTGTTCTGAAAGACGCCAGTCCTTAGAGATAGTTTATTATCATTAATATTAGTGTTATTTGTTGGAACTGGCCCTTTAATGCCCCTGTAGCCTGTGCAGTGTGCGTTTAGTCCATGAGAGGGCGCACCCTCACCTCCCGGTCAAACAAACTACTCCCTGGAACAGTGGAGCCACTTCAACAAAGTGCCGGAGTCTCCGGACCCAAGTTTCCACCTTTACGCGCGACAAACCTGCACGTGCGAGCGCGTGTTCGAGCACCGGGTAGCAGCACCGACCCCCCGACGCGCGGACGGGTCCCCCCCCACCCCGCCCCCCCAAGGTTTTTTGTTGTTGTTTACGCACGGAGCTCCGGAGCCGGAGCCGGAACACCGGGGGACCGCTGAACATCTCCGTCCGAAACGGGAAAACGAGGAGAGGGAGCCGGGAGAGACGGAGGGGGAGAGGAGGACGCGAGCGGAAGGGAGGCGAGAAATCACAGGGAAGCAAAAACAGTGTGTGTGTGTGTGTGTGTGCGCGTAACGCTGTTTGTGGGGCGTGCGTAAAAGGCGCGAAGCAAAGGGAACATCCATCGGAGAAACAAACGTTATAAACGCTGCCTCTCTCTCTCTCTCTCCTCCCCCCCCACCCACCCTCCACCCCCATGTTTCCTCCGGGCATGTTTCCGCGACACGCTGGGCGATGTTGAGCCGCTGCTGCGGGGAGCGGGTGATTCTCCAGGCGCCGCGGACACACGGTTCTGGGTCTAACCTCCGTTTGGAGCTGGAAATTACCGCAACTTCTTGTTTTTGACGCGAGGGAACCGCACGGTGCCGTCGGGGACCGTGGACTTCTACAACTGAACCACACTTGAGAGGCTGTTTTGTGTGTTGTTTCTGTGTGTGTCCCCCTCACATCGTGTTTGTGTCGGTTCACTGAAATGTGAGACACTGGGGAAGTCGGTTCATGACAAACCGCTGCGTCCAGCTGTTTAACCCTCCGCCGCCGCCACCCTTCGCTTTTTGTGGATATGCTGGGGAAACTTTTTGAGGATGAAGAAGGTCCCCGGAGCCCGTCTCCGTTTTCTGGTCACGCCGCCGTCTGCTGAGCCCGATTCCGCCAAACCGTGTTTTCATCCGAGTCACGCCGAGGGGACGGGAGAGCTGACATGCGTGTGGAACGGGGACACGTCGCGCTGTCCTGCTGCCATTAGTGTAAAGTTGTGAAACCGCCTGGTTATCGAGCTGATTGTGAATGATTGAGGACACCCGGCGCTGAGAGGGAATCGACCCCACAGCCTGCTCTGACGCCGCGAACCGCCGCCCCCAGCCCCGCTGCGAACCAGCCCCTGGACCCCGGCTACTTTGCGAGGAGATCCCCCGGAGCAGCCATGGAGGAGTGGAGACAATGCGGGCGGTGGTTGATAGACTGCAAGGTCCTGCCCCAGAACCACCGGGTCGTGTGGCCCTCGGCGGCCGTCTTCGACTTGGCACAGGCCCTGCGAGACGGGGTGCTCCTGTGCCAGATGTTGCACAACCTCTCGCCAGGGTCAGTGGACCTGAAGGAGATCAACTTCAGACCCCAGATGTCCCAGGTGAGTGTTGAGATGATGGGGTTTGATTTCCACCTGCCGTGGATGTGTTGCTCCTCAGATTTTTACACAGGAACCCTCCTGTCACAAGGAGCCCAGATCTTGGCCCCGGCCCACAGATCTCCTCTCAGAGGTCTGTCAGTGTGTCAGGGTGCTCACAGTGGAAGGGTCCATTCAAGAACCATGCCTGCAAACACCCTATGACAATAAGGTGTAACCTCTGCACACAGGCGATGGGTTCTGGACCTTCCAGACCTCAAGTGTGACGCCTCAACATTTCATTTCCCTTCTGTCTTCTGCAGAAGTAACGTGGAATTAGATGTTTCAACACAAGTTGCAGAGAAACCTGCTTATTTCCATGTTATCAGGAATACGTGGGCTGAGTCGGTGACGGCTACAACATCATCACTTTCACTTAAAATTAAAGGGTGTTAAGTGGGTGAAAAACAGTTTTCCTTGACCTTTGACCCTTTGGAGTACCAGGTGGGTGTGGCAGATCAATACAGAGCTGGGTGAATAGATGGAAGTGTTTGGAAATCAGTGCTCAAGGGTCATGGAAGGTTTACTTGACACTCCTTAGTTGGCCACTGTTTAAATCCCAAAGTTGAGAATGACTTTCCTTTTCTGTCCCAGGGCAGCACAGGGTGTCCAGATGAAAACCTGCCTCTGTGTATAATTAGACTCCGATGAAACATAAGTCTGACACTGTGGTGCGATTAGAGGTTTTGGGTTTCCCGTTGTCCCAGGCCTCCGCTTCTGGAAAGCTCCCCTCGCCACCTCAGCTCATTCGTGTTTTGACAAAGCCAGTATGAGGAAATGCCGGGTGCCCCAGGAAGTTTGCACAACCGCAGCGGCAGAAGTAGAAGTGCGCTGTGGCGAGTCCCTCTATTGACTTTCATTCACCCTGAAGTCTGCTCCGAAAAGAGCCACTGAGCCGCCATTATTGTACGGGGACAAGTCAGGGAATTGGCGTGGTGAGTGAATCACGGTTGCCCGCACGCGGAATTGTTTCGTTTATCCTAAATTGTCACGACCGCAGAGGCTGAAACGACCATCGCACCATCGGGTTTGCCCACTGGCAACGCGCGAGTCTGAGGCTTTCAGCGTGTTTGTGATCTTGATCTTTCATGTTTCCAGAAATAATAAGTAGAAATAAATATTTGAGCGAGTTTTATTTGACAATTTTGAATGAATCAGTCTTTTGAAGTCATTTAACAACCAGTGTGTCAAACAAAGTGGCTCTGGTTTCTCAGAAGGGAGCGTTTTTCTTGGTTCGGTACCATTGTAGCTGCTTTTAATCATCCACTGAACTCCAGACATTTACGTTTTTTTTGTCGAGTTAGACCCATGTGAGAATACAGCAGGAAACATTCCAGAAAATTCTCCGAAAACCTGGAAGAATCCAAATTTCCCAGGACAAAAAAAGAAAGACCAATCACATAAATGTTAGAGACGAATATTAAGAACAAGGCGACACGATTCTCAGATTCACAGTCACAGGTGTTGATGAGCTCTAAACTAAAACACTGTTTTCTGCAGCGTTGTCCGGCCGTTTTCTGAAGTTCATGTCTGAAAATGACAACATATCAAACTCCAGGATGGTAATTTGTTTAGTATTTGACATAGAGAGCACCGG
Source organism: Verasper variegatus (assembly GCA_026259375.1). NCBI lineage: Eukaryota > Metazoa > Chordata > Actinopteri > Pleuronectiformes > Pleuronectidae > Verasper > Verasper variegatus. The sequence goes on along the minus strand of CM048061.1, from coordinate 18,340,929 downwards.
TAGCCTTGTGTGATCAGGTCCAGAAGCTACTGACACATATGATTAGAGGGCCAGAGAGGGGTCTGGGTGGCATGCTTTGATCCACCCACTAATCCCATTCTTGCAGTGCCACAGAGTGAATCTGCAGCGCTGGTGGAAGGGGGGGGGGGGGGGGGGTGTCCTCGGTGACGAATTGGGTTAAACAAAAACCTGGCAGCAGAGCAGTGGTGCGTGATTTATGATAAGGGAAAGGTCAGGGCGCCGGTGCTCTAACGCTCGGAACACGGAGGCACGGGCCTCGGCCAAATGAAGAGGAGGTGGAGCAGAGCGATTATTTTCTCTGGACCAAAATTCTCATCAGCCGCTCAGCGGTGATTGATAGCTTCCAAAGCGGAGTTTTGTCTTTCAGTGGCTCCTTCCTCTTACGCATTTGATATCCTCGCATTAGTTTGACACTCGGAGTGGGTGTTGACGTTGGGTGTGAGGTTGTGTGACCTGCATCACACCGAGGCTCTCGGTGAGAGTGTAGCACTCGCACGAAAAGGGATGTGCTTCTCCACTAGTTAACTGGACGACCCTAATAACAATAAAAGTTTAAACGTTGGCATTGATCCCAGTTTGTGCTCAAGTGCATTATCATTAAGTTAAAGTGCACGCTGAGCAGAGCGCACAGGGGGAAGCGTTTCTCATGATTTGAGCTTTTAATGGTTTGTGCGGGGACATTTTGAAAAACGGTTGAAAAGGGAAATGTCCATTCATGCATCCTCCTTTTGCAACAATGAGAAGGTTACACGGTTTATTGTGGTCATCAGTAAGTCAATTAAAATGCAATGAGCTGCAGTGGGATGAGTAAATGCACGAGCGTGACATGCAAAAAACGGTTTCAGTTGTAACAGGATGGGGAACAAATCATGTACGTTTGGGTGAGTTTCAGACCTTCTACACGCAAAGTTATTCATTTAATTCTTTCGTTTTGGCCTCTGGTCCACATTTAACAGGTGTCTCTGAAATTGCACAACTGGAGCATTTAGAAAAAAAAAACCTGTCTTGAGTTGCTGTAACAGGAAACGACAGCATTTGCCTGAACTGGTGGTTTGTTACGTGGATGTAAAAAGACCAGCACGTGACTCTGCATTGACCTCAACCATTCATCAGAGCACAAATCTGTAATCATTTCAAAATAAACCTTTTTTAAAAGGTGAGTGTGTGAACAAGTGAACAGACTCCAGGAGATGAAGTAGCACTTGCAAAGTATCAAGATGATCTTCATTTAGAAAGTCAGTAAACCCCCTGATTATATATTTTATAAGGGTTAGTGAAGCACGTGTCTTTACCACAAGGCTCTGAAAGGAAGCTTAATGAGCACTGGAGTGTGGAGATGCTTCTTCTCAGCTCAAAGTTACACATCCAGGACTCAGCGCCTCAGGCGGCGTCTGAAAGACAAAGACCCAGCTCCGCGCTCTCTTTTGCAGTGTTTTTTTTCTTGTTAGTGAGGTAGTTGTGAATTCCATTGGGATGACTCAAGCGGATATGTTTGTGTGTGCTGCTGAGCTTTTGTTTCTTTGTGTGTGTGTGTGTGTACTTGCTTGCTATGTGTATGTCTGTGGGAGATGTTACAGTACCTGTCTTCACATTGAATCACTGTTGGCTGAGCCCAGAACTCTCCCGGAGTTTCCCGGTGCTTAACAGGGCTTCCCACACAGACGATGCTGCATCCACTCACAGAAAATTTGAATTTTTCCTCTTTGTCCTATAATAAATTGGGTTTTTCTGCTATTGATACTTCGGCAAAGGCAATATAAGCAAGGATTACCGTGCATATTGTGAATGGGGTTCCATCTGTTGTCATTGTCAGGTAGTTAATTAAACAAAGACAGAGTTGGCATTAATTTCATTGTTTTTCAGACCTATAAAGGACAGAAAAAACAGCAGCACAATATTGAAACTCTGTCTTTTGCCTGATTGGCCACCTCCTACAGGGAAATAGTCTCAAACCAAACTGCTGATGAAAATAATTGCGGGTTCAGCATGGAGTTGTTCCCCCACAAGAAACAATAGCTTGTCTTTTTTTTTTTTTTGTTGTTGCTTTCTGTGGATGGAATAGTATCTGGAGAAGAACGAGCTTCCAGGACCTCAAGCATCTTTCTGAGAGAACGGTTCACACGTGAAAAAAGCAGCAGGAGCGGAGACAACGCAGGGAAATTGGGTTTAGATGGAAGAGCAAGCAGATCTAGTGTTGTTAGCTGCACACAGGAACTGAGCAGCATCACCAGGAAGTGAAGAACAGTGATTATTACTTGCACCTTCTGACTATTTAAATCCTGTGTTCACTCGCTCTGTTTTGGTCTCTACAAGCTTTTTAAGAGTCTGTATTTTTAGCTGGCTGCTTTATCAGTTGCCACATGCAAACTTCTCCGGCTGCTACTCGATGCGAGAGTACAATGGGTGTCTGACAGCTCTCTGAATCTTTTAAAAATCAAGTTTAATTAACTGTAGCCGCCACGAAACCCAAGACAACTAATGAACTAAAAGAGGCACCGCTGAGTTTGCAAACCCTTTCTCATTAAACAGTCATTCGACTTGGTGTTTAAAATATTTTCCTCTTCAGTTGAAAAGGAAAAGAAAGAATGAATAGACGACTTTGACAGACAAGTCCGTGCCCCTGCCTAGCCATTAGCTGCAACTCTGTGGGACCACTTATTTAGATTTTCAGTATGTTCACCAAGATTTCTCTCTCTCACATATTGTTTTTCTGTTTCTTTAATTGACTTCACGAGTAATACAGTCGCTAGATTGCCAGTTATGCTTTTAAGATGGCAATCCCTGTCTTGCTGAGCTGTGTGTGGTTGGAAATGAGATCAGTGAGAGTGAACCGGAAAAACGACATGGTAAATGCCAGCCCACCTACTACTCTCAAATCTCTGTTTGTGGCGAGGAGGCTGTGACCACCGTAGACACCAGCCCTGCCTCCCTCAGGGGTAATTTAATCTCCACGTTTGGTCTACTGTTGACCCCGTGACCCCTGAGCCTGTGGGATGCAGGTAATAAGGCTAATGGAGCTCGTTAGAGACACGTCCTGGGTTGCACAGCTGGGATGGTGCCACTGGTAGCTAATGGGATTGACAAGGAGCGAATGGGTCTAGGCCGAGTTCTAAGCATTAATCCTACTCTGAAGGTCATGGACATCTTTTCAGAACTGGTCTAGAAACAATGATCATGGATGAAAATAGCCTTTTATCCCGGGTGTTAATGACAAGCTATGAGATTAAGCCTCACAATGACATGGAGAGTTCAGGGGCAATTGGGAAAAGGGTTCCGATAGCTGAATACATTTTGGAGCTGGTCTCAAAGTGGTGAAGTATTCCAGCCTACACATCCTCCCAGACTCGGGTATAAAATATTCCATATTCCTTAAATCCAAGGGGGATATAGTAGCAGTTACATCAATGCATTGAGCCTTCCTATAGTTCGAATACATTTGAACCTCTAAACCTGTTTTCACACTGAGGCGAGAGTGCAGCGCAGTATTCCCAGAACTGGTAGGAATTCAGAATCCTGCTTGAGGTCACTTCATTAGGGGGCGGATGCTTTGCGGCAGGAAAGACCTTGAACTTCCTCAAGTTGAAAGACGGTCTTAGTTTTCGCTCGGCCTAAAAATAAGCATTTCCTTGGAAGCAGCAGCCGGAGAAACGTCAGCGAGTTCACATGACCCTGCTGCTTCTGTTCAACTTATCTAATTTTCTCGTCGGCTGAGTAAGAAATGACACTGTTAAAATACAAGTTGTCTATGCAGCAGCTGTAACAACATTTGGATATCCTTAGCATCTCAGACGAGGCGTTGAAAGGTGTCTTTATACTTCTCTGGTGTTTGCTCTGGCGCTGTGTAGTGGCTGTATGACACTCGGGATATGAATAGATTGAGTGAACAAGGGATGTACGAATATGTTGTAACTGTACTAGTTGAAATTGCTAATTCAGTACAGTCACGGCACCTGAACATCTGAGTAAATATCTGACTTCTGTTGCCTTTTGTATTTATTTTTCACCCGTGTTCTCTTCACCGCTTCCTCTCGTCCTCTAAATCCCAAGTGAGTAACGCAACAACGCTGGAGCGCTGGTAGTGAAGTGTGAACATCTGTCCCCGTTTGCAGAAGTGTTGAACATACAGCACGATGAAGGACACCATCAACTGTGATGAATGGAAGCCATTCATGTGTTGTATATGTAATAAAAGCAGAAATAGCTTTGACAGCAACTGGACAGAGACCTTGTTAAAAGACTCAAGTGAGCCAATTTTAGGTGAACTACCTCAGAGAAGTCAATAAGAAGTTAAATACATTGAAATCACAGAAGGTTGTGGATTCAGGAAGTTTGGTGTTTCTACTTCCTGGTTTCTATTTGATTTTGTGTCACACTTGGCTTCAAAGAGGCAGTCAAATAATTGTATATTAGGTTGGACTTTAAATTTCAGTTGTTTGCTTGAGTACTTTCTCAGCAACCTGGTACTTTTCTCATTGTACGGGAGAAATCTTCCTTTTCCGATAAAGAGGGCTTGTGTCTATATTCAGCAGAAGCTAAGGATTCAACCCCTCTGACTATTCATTAGTGTGATATCATCTCTCACAGTCTGTCATAGATCGGCTCTCGTTAAAGTGAATGCATTCGAGGCTGTGAACGAATACAGCTTGTGGTGTTATGTGGGAGGAAGAATGCATACCGCACACGCTTAAGCAGGAAAGCAGTTAAGTAGTTGTATAATGCAACAGTTGAATGAATCACACAGTAGTTGAGGTCGATTTTCATTAAGTGCAAATGAACGATCGCACGTACGCGAGTGCAACTCTGCAGGCCTGCTGCTCAAGTGCCGTGGGATAAAGAAACAGGAAGTGAATTTGAAATTCAAACCAGAGCCTTTTTTACTTCTGACCTTCTGCAGAGAGTAAATACCTGGTGCATCTGCATGTGCTGCGTGTTACACAAACCACAGCGACCACAACACGTGGGACTGGAGATGATTTGAGGCTCGATGCAAAGTCTTAAATCGCCCTCAGGCAAGAGAGAAGTTAACCCTCGATTGTAAAGCAATAAATGAAATCAACCTTCGCTTTACTGGTTTCTACACTGAAGGCTCGCTCCTGATTGGTGCCCAGCTGAGCCCTTTCCACCCAAAACCAGACTGAATCCAAATGGTTTGCAGCCAAATGCAAACAAAGAGCGCTCATCCGCTCAGGCCCCAATTTGAAGAGGTGCCACTGTGGTCCGTGATGTGACAGTTTGGGCAGAAATGCTGCTGCATAACAATCAAGGGGTTGAGAGGAAGATTTTTTTAAATGACCAGAATGCATGTATTCTAGTGATGTGTGTGTGTGTGTTAATCGCACAGCTCTGTTTGATTGCCAACAGGACTAATAAAAGGGAATATTAAGCCTCGTGGGTGGAAAGGTGCTGGGAGGAATTTCATATCGGTTCTATATTAACATCTGACAGTGGTTTAATATTCTTCAGTGCAGAGCTGTGATGCACAAAAATAAAAAAACTCATACCACATAATACCCACATTCATCAAATCTTGAGACTTGAGCATCCTCGACTTAATCAATTTAAAATTTAAGAGCATTGCCCAAACAATCTTTTTATAAGGTCACTCGCATCCATACTAGAGTATTGTTTGAATAAAAATCTGATGCACCTCTAGACTGTAGCCTCTGTTTTGAAAAGGTTGAAAAGGGCATTTTGTTTCCTGTGGTATTTTAAGTGCACAAAGACTAAAGCCGACAAAGTCATGAAAAAATGTTTGTCCGTGACAAGGAAGAAGTTGATTAAACCACAAAACATGCAGAAAATGTAACTTCTGTGTTATTGGCCAGTGACTTAACCTGTAAAAAGGCGAATTAGCTTTTAGACGTCTCGTATAAACTAAACAGGATTTATTTGCCCCATGATTCATTGCAGTGCTGCATGTATCAGACGAGTCTCTCTCAGCGGTTTGAACGTGACTCAGCCGGTTGGTACTGAAAACCACTCACTTTATCATGTTTTTAAAAACCACTCCTCTGCCAAAAGAAAACAACCCTCGCAACATTCATCTGCCTCCGTCTGCGTCCTCCGCTCTGCATTCCTCAGGGACGGCTCTCAGTCTGAAGTGCTGGCACAGTGTTTGTGACCTAATCCCTCAGCCTGAGAGGCAGAATTCAAGCGATGTCATGTACACGCAGCTCACGGCGAATCCAGGAAAGAGCATTTCCAGGGACGGCAGATTTACCTTTATTTCCTGCACACGTGGAAACCTCCAGAGACTTGGCTCCTTCTGTTAGCGTCCTCTCATAATTATCTTATCTGACTAACCTCTGGGGACACTTTGAGGAAACACGTTCACCATGACAACAATCTGCCGATTCTGCCATTCCACCAGAGATGGACAGAGAGATCGCAGAGCCTTATGGACGCCGCCTGATTTCTGAAGAGGCTCCATCTGCACCGTGGTTGTTGGGGGGTAATTAGCACGGGCATGCGGTGGAATGGCGCCTGAGTCTCTCCACGGCCAGCCATGCTCTGCTGGACGCCATCGCTCCGCAGAGAAACAAGAAAGGCGAGGCCACAGTCCTGTTTCTGCAGTGGAGAGCCAGATGGCTGAGTCCCTCCCCTGCAGCTCCTCTCAAACCAGATCACTGGAGATGCTTTTTCTTTCCTCTTCTCCTTTAATTGATTTTGACTATTCATTTGTTCATCAGTTGCCAGGGTTTTTTTTCCCCCTTCTCTACCCAGACCTTGACTGGCATCTGCCTTCGTCCACGACCGTCTGAAGTGACACTCGCATGGATCAGCCACCCGTCGGTGCGGCCGATGTCGGAGCAGTACTGTTGCCAGCACTGTAATTTGAGTTGTTGTGGTGTAGTAGACTGATTGTAGCCATTTCCTGTGGTTGGGAACAGATTAGGATCTGGATTGTGCTGCAGGGGAGAGGCACGGCAATCCCCGCCCCCACCCACACACAAACACACACTCTAATACATCAGCACCCTCTTCCTGGGGGGGAGATAAGCTTCATATTTTATCTCTTTGCCAAAGGAATCAAATAATACACTCCCCGGTGACGCGCTGCCTGGTGCCAGCTAAGTATAGAAAGAGTGTTTATACGTTGCACTAATCATGGATTTTCTCTGGCCTTTGCCACACAGTCGCCACGACAAGCGCAGATATCCCATTACCAACGCGTATTGATCATATCACATAATTGGCTGCGGAATAGCAACGGCACAGAGGTGGGGTTACAGTGTTGGACTCGGTGGCCGCGAAAGGCCGCCGCTTATCGATCTTCTCCGCGGCTCGCTCTCTAGTTAATCATGCAAACAAAGTGGAACACTGGTGCAGGTTAGAGAGGGCGGAAGAGATCGTTTCCTCGCGCTCCACCTTGAGCTCAGGGTGCGTGCTCCACTGTGATTTGTAATTTTATACTCCCCCTGTGTAGATTTGGTGTTCTGTTACGTTTAATTTCAAATATAACGTACGTGCAGCCTTTTGATCACTGTTATCTTCACGCATGAAATAATATATTATGCACACGGCACTGATTTAATCTGGCAATTATTGTTTTTGATCCAGTGCTTTGTACATAAAATGCTGATAATTCCGAGTTAAATATTAGCGTTTGTTTCTTTCTCAGATCTGCAAGGACCTCTTAAGTGGCCCTGTGGTGTAAAACCATAAAAAGTGAGCTTGACGCCATGTGTTTGCAGTTTGCATCTGATACTGAAATTGATGACTCAGCGCTAACAAACTGCACAGTATGAACTTAGGCCTTTGAACTCAAAGTTGAATATTAATCAGATTAGTGATTAAAGGCTCGGAGAATAAATATGTCATCATAATGTGTAACTTGTTTATGTAAGAATAAACCCCCCCCCACCCCCACCACCACCACCACCATCATCATTTCCTCTATCCAGGACGCAGCGGGTTCAGGGTTCTTCTCGGCGGAATTAAACCCAGATTGTGCACTTGAAGGTTAAAACGACCCGGAGTACAAGAGAAATCACAACCACGTCTTTTACAGATGTTCATTTGTATTCCGGGGGTTTCACACCAGCCCTCTGAGTCCTTCAAATTCTACATTGTTGGACCTTCCCCCCCCCCCCCCCCCATTATGTATCTGAAATACGCTGCCAGCTCGCATACTAATTCAATTGTAATTGTCACTGTTAACAAAGGCCACGGAAACTACTTTTATCTGCTTTGGAAGTTCTCGTGCTGTTTTTCCCAGAAACTTCAGGAATCCTTAATGTGGTGGACAGGAAAAAACCCACAGGAAACCAAAGACAGTTCTGACATTGTACATATTATGATTCGGTAGAACTGAAACATTCCAGAACCGTCCACACGTTTTGTATATGTGTCCACGTGTTTATATTTAGTCTAGCGGCATACGTCGCTGTGTGAGGGCCTGTTTTCCTTCATTAAACCGTTGGTGCGTCTCCATCATGAAACTCTCTCGCTGCTACGTTTTCACTTTTCTTTGGTCCATTCACTCTGTATAATAATATATAACTGTGGTTACGTGTGCAGGGTTGTAGTGCGGTTGTATTGTTTTATGGATAAGATAGATCAAGGCTGATTTAATGAATATCCATGTACTTTATTGTCCTTGTAAATCTCTTGTAACACAAGTCTATCTGTGATTTATGATATTTCTTTAAAATATTAACTGGGGCTATTATTTTCCACACAATTACAGATTCATATCAGCATTTTCAGATCTGTCTACTCAATACACTACATTTGTTTCATATTTAGAAATCTGGTTATTGAGATCGTAAAAATGTATATAAAAGATAAAAATCAACAAAATGACAGCTCCCGAAAAAAAAAATCCAAATCATCTTGATCGCCACCTGGTGGCTGGCTGCAGTATAGGTCATTAAGCCTGCTCCCTTTTCCATGTTAGTGGATGGGACATGGACCAAACTCTAAATCAAATTATGTTTGGTTTTAATCATTCATGCCACAAAATGGGGGGGGGGGGGGGGGTCATGATTGATAGCTGCAACTGACTTGAATGGTCGAGCATGTTTATCAGTGGGACTTTGATACAAAGGAGCCAAGATGGTGGCACCTGCATCCGGGACATTCTTGGCTTCATTTCTGTACAATGGGAGGAAGTGGAGACGCATCATCCATCTTTATACACAGTCTGTGATTGAGATGCAATAACATTCCTCTGCACTAATGGCTTTGTTACAGTTGCTGTTGCTCTTACATTTGATTTGATGGCTTTTTATATTCGATATAAAGCACATTTAATTGCCATGTTGTTAAGATGTGCTGCAGTGAAACCTCCTCGCCTCACAGAAGGGGCCTCATACATGAGGTAGGTGCTGAAAGGCAGATGATCCCGTTTCCCATCTTAAAAAGGTGGTGAAAACATTTCACCTGCCAGCAGTGTGGTGTTAGCATAATGAAAGCAGCGGAGCGCGGGCAGAGAAAAGCTAAATAATTCAGAATTAAGGCTGGAAGCTCATGGGGGAAACCGAAGGGGGGTAAAACACACACAAACAAGGTGGAGTCGGAGAGAATGTGATTGGGACGAGGCTTTTAGTGGCCTTTTCCTGTGAAACTGAGCATGTCCCTCACGCTGATGTTCGGCTCTCACCTGCTTCTCCACACGTCGTCCTCTATTAGCAGGAGAAGATTGGCCTTAACTGCAGAACACTAGCAACAAGCAGGATTTACACACTGCGTCACTTATCAATACACCTCTTCTTCATGTCGTACATCTGGAATTCTTCCCTCCTGTCATGGCGCAGTTGCTTATCCAGCACATTTGCCAAAGAAAAATGATTTTCCCCTCTATTGGCTTCAGTGTTGTGCCGTTGCCTTGTGGGATTGTATCAGAGAGCTCACAAATAAAAAAACATTTTCCTTTGAGGAGCTTTTGACAAATATTGAACTGTGATGGTTTAATAATCAAGCACAAAGAGTAATAATGCACGTGCTCGTCAAGGTGTCCTGTCATCGCTCTGAGGCAGCTCTGCTATATATACTGTCATTGGTCAATGGGGAAATGGACTCAGACTCTTTATGAGATACATCCAAAATACTTTAATACCACATGCCTGCGATAAATCCAATTCTAATGACGGTTATGACGTTTTAGAGATCATTTCAAAGCAGAGTTTCATTTCGGAGGCTGTAGTTTTGCAGTACTGTTGCATTGAACGATAATAAAAATCCCTTCATCCATCATCTGTGCCGCGTCTCCTTTTCAGGGTCTGGAGCGAATCCGCTCACGTCGGGTGACGAGCAGCGTGCACCCTGGACAGGTTGACGCATTATTGCAGGGACGACAATCTGCTTTTTTTTTTTTTTTTATATCTACCTTTCATAGATATAAATGGGATTGACAAAGTGTTAGAGGAACTGTGGAGTACAGCTGCATCGAGAAAGAATAAAGTAGAAGTTAGTTTCTGCTTGTTAAGTAACAGGTTTGTGATGTATACTGTGGGAGAAGACATGTCAATGATCAATAATGTCAATGCCTGTGAAATAAAAGAAACAATGACAGGGATGGTCCATCGCTCTGTCTGCTTGAAGTTTTTTTTTTCTGTTGAGGAAATTCACAGCTTCCTCCTTCCTGCTCAGCATAATCACTCGGTGGGTTAGCGAGGGAGTGAGAGGGAGAGTGAGTTGTGTAATCCCTTCCCTCCCCTCCCCTCCCCTTCCCTTCCCCAGCTCTTAGTCAGACAACAAGAAACATCTGGACGGAGAACAGAGAGTTCAAAACGCACCCATCCCCACCTTGCATGGGTCCAACAATGCTTTGGCTCGGGCCGTGCACTTGGACAGCAGACACCCCACTGTTATCCCACCAATCCCCTGTGCAAGTGTTGCATTCTTATCGTGACTTTGCGGATTTCTGGGAAGAACATGTGGGTGTATTCTGCTGTTGAGTGTTGCAAAGTGTGTAATTTTCCTGCTCCGTGTGGGGGGTGAAAGGTGTTATTTTCCTCTCAACATCTCCCATCGTGGCAGCCCGACACGGATTTCCACAGGTTTTAATGTGGTGGATCTAAGTGCTGTCAGTGGAGGCGTGTTTTCGCACTAATTGTCTCATTTTTGCTCCGTGTTTCCAGCTTCGTGCTGTTTCATTGAATGGTAGAAAACTCCAACAGTTCTATGCCTTGTTCATCTTGGTTAAGCAATAAGCGTCCTGTACGCACTTGCTGCTTTTCTTGCATTTTAAGCCCTCGAGAGGCTATTTTCAGAAAGAAAGTTCCTCATACTTATGTCACACCAGCTCTTTCTACATCATTGATCCCATGTGAGTATGCAGTGCAGGTGCTGCAGCCAGAATCAGAACAATGAAGTAATGTGGGTGAACTTCTGCTTTTAGATTTGCCTTTTTTTATTCGACCGTGTCTGTTTCGCTCTCTGTCCTTTCCCGCTCGTGTTTTATTTGCAGCGTTGTCGGCCACGTCGAGACACTGTGGTTGGATTCAAACTCACTCAAAAATTATTTAACATTTCTGCTTCACTGGAGACATCAGAGATTCCACTGGTACCTTTGACTGAGACTGTATTTACAGAAACGGCATAATTCCAAATCAGAATCAGAAAACCTACTACTTACTTAAGGCTGAATGATAAAATATCAAAATCTAAATTTGTGATGGCTGTAAAGCAAAACCTGTCCAATACGATGTAGCTCTCACTACATATACAGGCCAGTAGTTTGATGACATAACATTTAGCATTTTGTGGAAACTGGGTCATTAAGGTTTCATTTCTCCAGGAGTTTATCGGGCATTTGTAAGTCTTCATGCTCTATCGTAGCCGTTTGTGTTTTTCGTGTTTGTCCCAAAACAGAAACTGGGACGTTCCCTCTCTCATCTTTTTCTCTGCGTATTCATGAACTCATTGACAAACGGGGTTCCCTCACAGGAGAGGTGTCCTCTTCATGCACGGAACCCACTGTCGTCCTCTGCGTAGGATCATCGAGAGGCCATTTCCACTTTACTGGCTAGCATTTAGATGCGGGGCTGATTGTGTGTTGGGTTTGACCTGCTCGTCTTTGCCCCCGGCCGTGCTCTTTCATTCCTCTCATCCGTTCCTTGTTTTTCCAATATGTCTTGACCTTGATGGATAGGTTATGACGGGGGGAGGGGGGGGCACGCGATCACATTTTTCCTGACCACCCTCACCCTCAGATAAGGCGTCTGAGATGATGAACTACGCTGCTGGGTGTCATTCATCTTTTCCACCTCCTCTCACCGCCGTACACCACCTGCCTCACCTCCTTTCTCTCGGCTGTAGGTGGAAATACAAAAATATTGCAGTCAGAAAAAAGAATCGAATACATACGAGATGGAGCCTGTTCTCTAGATTCTGTGGAAAAACACAGAATGGAAACTTTTCCCCCAAAAACACACCTACTTTATGATGCATGAGCTTGTTCCTCCTTTTAACAGCTCACTGTATTTCTGAATAATTAGGACAGTAGAGCTCGGTGGCGCAGGGTGATGTGCTCCATTAGAGATGTGCTCCCAGTTAATCCGCACTTTGTATTGGGTTTAGAAGAAGTGCACAGACATATTGCATCCCTTAGGTATTTAATTGTCTTTAAATGTCAGCATGAGCGATGATACTATTGGGAGATCATTACAGGCCTCGCTGACTTGAATTAGCTTACCTCTAACCAGACAGCTGAATGGCACTGACGATTGGCTGTTTGACTGGCAGAACTGATATATTTCTCCTCGTGGGAATGTAATTTGCTGGAATCACGGAGGCAACATTTTAGAAATCAAAAGAGAGGATTGATTGATAACTGCGAACCTGCTTTGGTGTGTCAGTCATGCTGAAATGTGCTGTTTTGCGCTGATTACCGCTAAGGAATTGCAGAAGCCAACAGGAATGCAGTTCATGATCTTAGGTTGATTATTTATTTATTATTTAATTGCGGCAATTAGAGCTTCAATCCTCTGGTGCATCTTCATGTTAATTTGCATGTCGGGGGCACTTGGCCATGTAAATAATGATGTTATCAACATAAAGGAAATCCTGTTATTGGTTTGAACAGACCTGAGTGCAGCAGTCTACTCTTCCTAAATGGTTTTAAAAAGATGTCCGATCATGTTCCCTTCACAGTGTGCATCAGCTGATTCCTCAGCCAAAGCTCTGTAATCACCTTCGTTATTAGCGATGCTAGCAGCAGCATGACTCTTCGTGAGCTTGTGACTCTTCCTCTTGTGCCACAGGCAAGTCAAACACTGTAAATCTGTGAAGTGTGTAGTATTTTTAAACATGCTAGTAAACATATTGGCATGTTGATATGATCCTCTTACCTGTGTTAGCATTTAGCTACCTAACTACAGCCCAAAGCACAAAGCTGCTACAGCATGGCAGTACATGAAATCTAAAAAAAGAGAGTCTTACAGAATTTAGATGTAAAAATCAATAAGCCCTGGTTTCAATAACATATTCATCGCCTGTGGGCATTTTAAATGATCTTGGCAGCTTAATGGGAGTTGGTTTCTTGTATAGATGATATTCGCATCTTTTAGTTTTTCCTTCAGAGGGTTGAATATATTTTAGGAGTGTATTTGTGTTTAACTTCCTGGAAGCATTGAACTGCGGTCTACAGTAGAGACCTCGTGTTGTGAACGTGGATGTTCTGCAGCATTTTGGATGCATGGGGAGAAATCTATTTAAACCGATCATCTCCAGGTTAAGAATCCAGGTAATTTTCTGAAAGAAATCTGCAGTTATAAATTATACAAGTGGCTGCGTGTTCCTGCTGTATATGCAAGTGCATGCTTTAAGGTGTCTGGCCACATATGTGCGAGACATTGTAAATGTGTTAGCTCAAGTCCCCGAGGAGATTTGGTTGCAGATGAAGGTTTGGCTGTCCCCCCACATCTGTGGGATCTCTGGATGAGCTGTAGGTGGGGAGCAAAGGTTGCGAGGGCGACTAAGGGAGCGTCCTCATCGAAGAAATCCATGAAAGCAGACAGCTGCATGTTAGAGGCCCCTGGCTCCATTGCACCCCCGCTGACACTCGTGTCGCCTGTGCTTCCTCCTCCATTAATTACAAGAGGCCTGGCTAGCATTCGTCTACTGAAATATTTAACTTGAGTACTACATTACCTCTGGTTAAGGACATCTCCGGGAATATTTAAACATTTACAAATGTCCCTGAATGTACTGCAGAAGATTCTGAAGCACAAAGAAAAGAAGATGTCTTGTTTACACTTCACCTTGTATCCACTCAGAACCTGTTATTACCCTGATCCACATATTTGGCTGAGTCATCACAGTCAGAAAAAGTGAAGCTTCATCCCCAACGCCCTTTATCCCTTGGACATTGCCCCAGTGCGAGGATGTCAGTCAATTCACAGCAGTGCAGGTGCGACGGGTGCAGTTTTATCAAGGTTACGCGATAACGTTAATAATTATCTGCCCTCTTTTGCACCTTATGCAGATGCAGGTGGGAAAGAAAACAAGCAGACAAGTGTGGGAAAACCAACAGTTTAAAGCCGCCGTGACCTTGAAGTGCTTCCTCCTAATTAAAAACCGAGTCGACGACGCGCTGGGAACAAACACAATCCTGCACGGAACTATTTTGGCCTTGAGAAGCGGCAATCAAACCGCCGATATAAAAAGAAGACATTTCCATTTTCTCATCTACTTAATGACAGGTCCCTAACGCCTCAGGACAAACGAGGGGCTCTGTAATGGGAAAAAAAACAAATAGGATGGCTCGCTCGACAACAAAACGTGATGGGAACACAGTATTCCCTGCCATTTGCTTTATGCCGACTTTAAAGATGCACTTGATTAATTGGCCATTTCGTTTTAAAGCCGTTTTAGCTGCACTTTCCGTTTTGCAGCGCCCCTGGGCAAAGCGGCTTCAGACTCTTAGCTAGTGTACACTATAGCTATACCGTTGTGTTTTTTTGACAGCTGCGTCCCCCAAACAGTCGACTGAGCAGGAGTGCACCAGAAGAGAATGTCCTCCTGCATGACTTCACTCTTCACTACAGCATATGCCTCATAAATTACTTGCCAGAGATCATTAGGTCTTCCTCTGGTTTGCTCAGTGGCGATCGCAACTGTCATCACAGCCTCGCTCGTCGCACAGAGCGGCCGGCAGTGAGGCTCAGCTCTAGGAACGTTAATGCTTTAGGAACCCGCAGCTTTCTGAGGCCACTCGGAGAGATTGCCGGACGTTTGCTCGTGGATTTGCTGACAATTCAAGTATGGAAATGGGTCGTGATCTCAACCACAACAAGAAAAAGAAACAAAATACAAGTGAGCATGTATTATTAAAGAGAGAAAACAGAAGACATGGTTTGTGCATCTCCTGAATTTAACTGGGAAGGAACAGAGACAGTGCAGCGTCTGGTTCAGCACTTAATGTTTACTGACCGACTTCTGTCTGCTGGTGAATGATTGATATTCAGCTCATGATCTGACAATGATGCCATCACATGTTCTGCGGGAATAAAATATTGAAGTAAGTCAGTGTTGTCTCAATGTGCTTCCCCCTGTTGGATTTTTAGGGATTTTCCTAAAAGAAGTAAGATGTTAAGATAGTAGATAAGTAAAAACGGGAATTGAACCTTAGTCTCGTGGATGACAGTTCTTTGCGTGACCCATTCATCCACCATAACCTGCTTTGTGTGCTTAGTTTTTCGGACCAGATTTCCTAAAGTTCAAAATCTTGTGTTATTCTCCATCAATTAAAACAAAAAGTTAGTAAAAAGAAAGTCATCACAGTAATGTTTGCACAAAAACACAATTAACCTGCCTTGTGTTTAGAGTGCATTGAGAATTTAGAAATTACTGGAAGAAAACACAAATATTTAAAGCCTCTTGAGGCCAGAATAAATCACGGAAACACACTTCCTGTAATCTTATTCTGAAGTTGAAGTGTATCATACGTTTACAGCATCTGTATATTCTGGCTTCCTGCCGTGCAGATGTGTTCCATACAGTTTCATGTCAGTATATAAATCACTTTGTCTGCTCTATATACTCTGAGCACATGTTTAGCCGTTGATTGTACAATCAGCGGTTTCTGTATCGAACCCCGGACGCGTTTGACATGCGATCATCATTGTGCACACATGCACGGTTCCACCTGTCAGGGCCGAGTGGTTTGTGCCACCCAGTGGTTTGTGCCACCGACGACCCACTTTGGCAGAAGTAGTCGTGTGGTGAACGAACTAGAATTTGCACAAGCACTTGAAATTCTCCCCCCTTTTTTTTTTTAACAATCAAAACCACCTGGCATGTGAGTGATGGATTGTTGGTTTTGGAAACTTTCGGTAATTGCTGGAGCCTCCTCGCCCATTTCCGTCATGACCCCCCCCCCCCCCCCCCCCCCCGCACTCTGTAGCCTTCGGCGAATCAAAGAGCGTGGGCCGTGTGTCTCGTTTGCATTTCTATCTCATTTGGCCCGTCCTGAGCGCCCGTGTGAAAGATCTGCCCGTTGATTTGCTGGATATTACAGCCATCTGTTGGCGTTTGCTCCCTCTTCACGACATCCTCCTGATGTCTTGTGTGTTTGGCTTTCGTGATGGAGCACGTGAAGCACCGTGGCAGTCCAATTAGATTAGTGCTGCAAACTGACAAGACAACGAGCGCACACAAACACGGTCGCCAGAATCAAGAGCGGAGGGGCTCCGATGTGTGCACCCATGCACGGAGTTGTGCGCGTATGCAAATTCCTTGTGCACGTGCCATCTGTAGATCCTGACTGTGGTCAACTAGTTTACCGTTACAGTTTTAACCCCTCGTGCACCAGCTCTTGTGCAACTTATCCAACTTTTGCAGGTTTTTACTGAGAAGTACTTAAAAAAAAAAAGAAAAAAGGTATAAATACAAGATGGAGCAGTGGCTTTGTTGCTGTAAAACCACATGTCAGCGTCTGTCAACGGCGACGTTGCCGAGTCGCGGCTACAAACTACTCCTCTGACAACCATATGCATATTATAACCAGATTGTGATGGATAGTTTCCAGAGGAAGGAGGGAAAGTGTGAACAGGCTGATCGCGGCACAGCCGCACAGAGAGAGAGATTGATCAGAAAGTCTTGAGGGTGGGTCTGACTTGTGGTTTAATGAATAATTTAAATCTAGATGATGACTCAGCACTAGTAGCTGTAGCCTATACATACACATATACGTGTATATAGAGTGTGTGTGTGTTTTGTTGAGTAAAATACATCAATTTGCTTTCTTCTGTGATACTTATGCAGAGTTTATACCAACTTCCATAAAACATAACGGAAGCTGATACGAAGAGATAATTACATTTTCTCTCTACTAATATCAATTTAATGACCACAGCAAATGTTGTTGAATTCCAAACAAACACAAGAGATTCGACGTGTTGTTCGTCATTCCAAGGCCAGATGCTGTTCTGGTTTGTGTGTGTGTGTGTGTGTGTGTGTGTGTGTGTGTGTGTGTGTGTGTGTGTGTGTGTGTGTGTTAACAAACTGAAAACAGAATTTTCAGTTCTGCACTTGAGACATTGGCCGTCAAAAAAGATCAAATCATTATCAAGTTGAATAAAATCGCAATCTGCTGATTTCATTTTGAGACATTTTCCAGCCAAAGCATCTTATTTTCTTAACTGACAAATCAAAACACTGCATTATCAGATAAATGAATGATGAGCGTAATCAGTACTTGCAGCCCTGATGCCCGACCCATGATTCTCACATACTTACAAAACAAGTCTGATCAATGAGAGTTTGAACCATCCATTATATACCCAGTGCGACCCCAGTATAACATCCTCCCAGACTGATGCACAGCCCCTGGGTTCATTCATTTCCACTCAGAGGCCCCCCTTTATTTTATTATGAGCTATGAATTATGGAGCTCTCCCGGTGTGTCTCTCTCCGTGTGAGAGTGACTTCTCTGATTTGATTCTAGGAGCTGTTAGTCCCCTCTTGTCAGCCCCCGTCTTGCATTGCACAGCCCCCCCCCCCCACCTTTTCCAGAGCCTCTAATGGATGCGGAGAGAAGACGAGCTTGCCTATTTAATGGCCGGGCTCCTAATGCAATGCTAAAATAATCCATAACAGGGAGGCAGGATGGAGGAGGGGGCGGGGGCGGGGGCGGGGGCGGGGGTGTAGGTTTCCGGTTTGAGGGGTTGCAGAGGTCGATGTGCCCCCCCCCCCGGTGACCAAGGGGACAGTTGATCCCACCGGGAGGAAGTTGTGATGTAACTCCTCTGGGATGAGCGGTTATAGATTAGAGAAGAAATAATGTTGATGAAAGTGGACTTGGAAGTTTCGTCCTCTAACAGCGAGCAGGAGGAGTTGATCTTTGCTTGGCATTTTAAGATGAGGAAATGTAGACAAATATAATTGGACTATCTTTTAAAGACCGTGGAAAAAGAGAAAAAGCTGAAATGACTATTAAATCAACAGAAACTGAAATCAAATATTTTTGATAGTTAATCAATATAGTAATTTGGGGCTTTTTTAAAATGTTGATGGGACAAAACAAGACATTTAAACCTCTCAGGGCCTGATTGATGGTTATCCATTAAAATCTGAAATTAAATGGATCAGGCAACTCATCGATTAATGGTTAAAATAATTGGAGGATCAGTCAACAGTGACGATAATCAAAAACAAATGTATTGCATGTTGCCGGCGGGATGTCTCCCCCTCTTAAGATCAAAGCCTTAATTCTTTGACCTTGTATTTCAGATGTTTATTGAATTAATTATTCGGTGCGATAAGTCCCGAGCCATATTTATTTACAACCGTTTGAAGTTGCAAATTGCTTCTATTACTTATTAACAGCTCAACTTGTGTTCCCTGCTCCTATCGTTCCCACTTTCTGACACGACCAACGAAAGTTATGCAAGTTCGTTGGTTCGCCGCAGACGGCCCTTTGTAATGTTCCTGTTGCCTGAGCGCAGAGGAAGCCAGGACAGAGCCTGTTTATTTATGGGGCAGGGAGGTCTTTCCCCTCTCTGTGTAACTCTCAGTCAACCAAAACAGACAGAGGAAGCTCCGTCAACGTTTTCATGCCTCGGCCTGTGGCACATTTTACAGGATTCACATGCGGCCTGTTAAAGTTTTGCGTTTTTTCGCCCCCTCACTCTGGGAAAACCCCCCCACCCACTCCTCTTCTGCAGCTGAGGTCATCAGCGCTGGCTGGGTTTTCATTCAGGGCCTCTGACGACTCCATCACCGGCTGCTCCAGATCTGCCCCCGTGTCTTTCAGTGATAATGAACCTTTGCTCTGCGTTTGCCATTAAACATAATTACGGGCAAAAAAAAAAAGCCTCACGTGATTCCTATTAAATAAAATCGCTAACATCTCCGGTCTGGAACGGAAAAATCCAGAAAGAGCTGCGAGGCGACTCCAGTCCTCGGTGATGAGATCAGAGGGTTCAGGCTGGCAGCGCATGTTTAAATTGAGGTTACCACATAGTCAGTCACGCCTAGAGAGGGACTGCTCCGGCTCCCGCAACCATCACCGTGACAACGACACCCCCTGTGTTTACAATTAGCATTCACTCTCCCGCTGATTAGCAACATGGTGTGTAGTGGACCACAGAAACCCTTTTATATAAAAGACTGACAGTTTCTGGACCCAAAAGGTTGTGCAGGTGATTTATCTGTTTCCTCGGGATTCCCCCCCCCCCCCCCTTCCCCCCCCAGAATGCAGCTGTGCATCAACTGGGCCTATAAAGCAAATCAGTCGGAAACTATTTGGACCGCGTTGGCCTTTCCGAAAACCGTTTGCCGTGCTTTTACTGTGCTGCTTTATTATGCAAACACACACACACACACAGGTACATAAACACCCCTCATAGCAACACACACACACACACACACAAATTCATATGTGCACGTACACAAATGGAAAGAAATAACGCTCTGCTAACACTGTTGCCTCTGAGCTGTAACGAATGATCTTTACATAGCAGTTTGGATAAGAGAGTGGTGCCATTAGAAAGATGGATTGTGGCAAAGAGGACGGGGATTTATCACAAAGCTTAAGCCCAGTGTGAGAAATGAGGGATTTCTCTTTTTATTTTTTTTTTACTCCTCCACGCTCACATTTCCATTCACTCTCTTTGACTGCGTACCCGCTCTTTCTGGGCGTGGCCTCCGCCTGCTCCGTCACGCCCGGGCTCCCGGCCCCCTTTTTCCCCTCCAGCAGATGGAAAAGCTCTTCTTTTATCACAGTTCTCCACCACACCTCGGAGACTCCATCATCCTCATATCTCCCGGCTCACGAGGGGCCTCACACACGCCCCGTGTTCTGCCAGGATCGCTGCATCTGTGTGGGGGTTCCTGTACTTATATCTTTGTGAGGACCATTTCAAGCATGAGACCCTACAGAGTGAGGACATTTTTTGGGCGGTCCTCACTTTTGAAAGGGGGTTAAGACTTAGGTGTAGAATTTGGCATTTAGTTTGGATGGTTAAGGTTAGGGTAAGGGGCGAGGGAATGTATTATGCCAATGAGTGTCCTCGTGTGTGTGTGTGTGTGTGTGTGTGTGCATATGAGGTTATCGCTCTAATGGTTATCTGGTCGTTTGCATTATCTGGGCACAGCGGCTGCATTGTGTTGGATTTGCTGATCGCTGGAAGTGAGATGTTACTGTTGTTATTCCACATGGATGGATACATTGCAAAGGGAGGAGTAGGAGGAGTAGGAGGAGGAGGAGGAGGAGGAGGAGGAGGATGGAAAGGCCAAACCATTATCATGGATCAAAGATCAAAGATTGTGTATGTGATGATGGAGAAGCAGTTAAAGGAAACAGCCACATGAAAATCCATGGAGCAGTTTTCCCTTGCCTGAGGCGCTGAGACCGCGTGTGTGTGTGTGTGCGTGTGTGTGTGTGTGTGTGTGCGTGTGTGTGCGTGTGTTTTGTGACGAGCTTGAGCTCTTTTAAATGCTGCTGCATCTGTTTGGGTTTTTATTTCTTGTCAAAATCATGTTTGCAAGACTGTTTGAAGAAGTAAAAATCTCTTGATTCATACATATTATATACATTACATGGAACAATTCTTCCTTATCAAGAATACCTGGTAGATTTTCATCAGAAATGGTGGTGAAGACAAAATCTGAGGATCCTGTGTTACTGTTATTTTTGTAGAAAGACCCCTAGTGGCCGAAGTTACGTATTATACCTCTAAACTTTGCTCAAATCATCAATTCAGTCACTATTCATTCGGTCTTCTCATGAACAGGAAAAGAAAACTACCTGTGCATTATCCCCAGCAGTTTAATAACGTTGACTCTCTGGTCTGAATTGGTTGCTGACGGTGATCCACCACCTTGTCAATATGGGCACTGATAACAGTGAGAGCAGCTCCAGGGTGAGATCTATGGTTATTGATCAGCTGAGTTGAACAGAGGCAGCTGCAGGACGAGCCACAGTGCGGAAGGAGTCGAGGATCTCTGGTGTGTCTCGTGTCTTCTTTATTAGCAGGGGAGGTTTGGCTGCATTTCCCCACCCACCAGCTTGGTAGCTACTATTCGTATTAACATATACAGAAAAATATTGACATTAATGCTAACGTCATTAGGTAACTGAAGTGAAATTGA
This sequence comes from Verasper variegatus, assembly GCA_026259375.1. NCBI lineage: Eukaryota > Metazoa > Chordata > Actinopteri > Pleuronectiformes > Pleuronectidae > Verasper > Verasper variegatus. The sequence goes on along the minus strand of CM048061.1, from coordinate 18,319,368 downwards.
TCGCAGGCTAATTTGAGCTGAAACGATCAGTTGCTTGATTGGCCAATCGATAGAAATTGTTGCCTCCTCCGAGGAGGTTGTGGTTCTGTGTCATTTCTCAGCAGTCTCTATATCATAGTTAACTGAATATTTATCAGCAGATAAATCAATATTGAATGGGTAGTTGCATTAAAAAAAACGCATACACGCCAACGTTTGCTGTTTCTGCACCAAAAAAATGAAAGATTTGTTGTTTTTTATTATTCAATACCTTTTGTAAATTGTGTATTTGTGGTAGTTACGACTTCTACTCTCAAACCAAAGCCACCAGAGGACATATGTTTGAACTATGACATGAAACAAGTATGCATAAGTAACTGCACTTTATTTTGTGACAATTTTACAGACCATGTGGTTGATTTAAAAAAAAAAAATATATATATATATATATATTCTAGACAAGTCCGTTTTATTTATACAGTCCAAGAAACTTCAAGAGCTTTAAATCTGTAATTTGTCTGCTCTCATCCTTGTCCCAGACTATCATCTATATTAATGTCCCCCTTTTTTTTTGAAGAACACCAGGTCTGTCGTCTCATCCTTTCATGACACAAGAACCACGGAGGTACACGGAGCTGTGTTGTTGTAGTCAAAACATTCTCGTCTCCATCACTCTCCCCCGACACCAATCTAGTTTTTTGTGCAGCGAGGGGAAGGTTGCTGCACTGCCGCCACCTGAGGGACTGAGTTACCCTACATGTGATTGCTATTTTCATCCCTCTTCCCCCTCAGTGTTTCTCCAGACAAATCAGAAGTGGCTTTGACCAGGTGGGGGAACTGCGCTATTAAGGTGACTGAAGAGCCTCTTGGGAAAAGCTGTCTGGGCTGAATTGTACAAACTCCACTTGCCTCCAGAGCATCGTGGATCTAAAATTGGTTACGAGAGAGGTGATGGAGGGAGAAAGGATCGAGAGGATCACGCTAACAGCCCCGGAATGTATTCAGTTTGTCCTGGTATGAAAAAAATGGAGAACGTAATATCAGAAGTAGAATATAACTCAAAAATCCATATTCTATCTTTGGCATGGCACACATCAACTTTCCCCAGATGATAGATGAAGAAGATGTGAATCATAATGCCCCAAAAGTAAATAACTGAGACACAGAGGATGTGAAGCACAAGTACTTGATAAACTACGAGTAGAGAAAGAAGTAAAGGCAACTACAACTAAGCACTGGTTGTTCACGAAGTGAGATGTATCTGTGTTCGACCAGCATGTTCTCCATCCCCGGCTGCACACCTTCTTCTTTGCATCTGACGCACCGAAGCAGTCCAGCCCGGTGCCAGAGAGAGATGCGGAAGGGAAGTCACGGCAGTGCACACAGCAATTTAAATTTTAATTGCCTAGATTTATCTTCGCCGTACAGTGTGACGGGCTGATAACTAGGGCTGATAGCAGAGAGAGCCAGTTTTGTTAAAGCTTGGCAACAGCCAGATATCTGGGCAGGAGCCACAGCAAAGAGCAGAATGGATTTACTGCAACATTTCTTAACCTCCGACAAACACCTACGTTCACAGTACAATGCACAGTTCAGCCAGGGCTTAAGTGCTGGATATACCCTGAAAACCTGGCAAATTGGGCAATTTCAGGTTGCCTATGACACAAAATCACCGACGCTCGGCAGCAGTGTGTTGCATCAACTTCCCGCTCGCACAACAAACACGAGTGTGGCAAGGTAATCTTCCCCCGAGTCGCTAGGTTGAAATTTTCAGTTTGCGGGGACATGGGGAGTCACAGGGAATTAAATGAGAACCACAACTCTGGAATTACTTGAGAATGCTTCAGACTGAAGAGGCTCTTCTCTGGGAGCTCCACCGTTCTTAAAGTTAGAACGTACGCCGCCTTAAACATTTGTAAAAACCTAAAATAAGAAAATGTCAAGCTCACGGAAAAAAATCTAACTTATGATAATTTTATACATTTATAAAAGCTCTGTCTTTTATTTGACAGGATAGCAAAGGGCTGTAAAGAGCAGAAACCCACATTAATATCTTCTTGCTCTAGGATTAAAGGAATCACTGAAGCAGGTTAACATCTCTGATCCTGAGCCCGCTGTACGGAAACCAGGTGAAGGGCAGTAATGGAAGTGATGGTTTTAAACAAATGTTTTTTTTTTCTTTCGGTACATTCTCAGGTTGTTGTTTTCAGCCCGGAGCCATTGGAGCTTTAACCTTCAGTTTGATCACTTCTCTATCTGGGAGGTTAATGTCCAAACCGGCTGCTTCATTTCTACATCCTCTCGAAAATGAAGTCCGATTAAACATTTAAACTTTAAGAGTTTTTGAAAGTTCTCCAAGTGCACGTTGGCTCCGCTGTCCCGAAGCCCTGAGAGATGGTTAATATGCTCATGCAGATCCAGCTTGAGAGCTTAAGAACGGGGGTGGGGGGGGGGGGGGTCATCTGCATCACACAGCACACATCATTTACACCCCCGGCCATTATTTTCCCCTCCATTGCCCCTCCCTCTCTCTCTCCATCTCTTCCATCCCTCCTCCTCCTCCTCAGCGCCCCCTTTCTGCAAGTCCATGCTTCACTTCTCTTTCCACTTCTCTCACCACGATGTCACTTCTCCAGTCGCGTTTTTTTTTTTTTTTTTACAAGTCAGCATTAAAATAAAGATGCTTGACCTCCATCCGTGCCTTGTTTTATTGTTAAATCCTCTTACTTTCCATCTGTTAATGCTCTATTCCCAACGGCCATTTCAGCCAAACCTGCGTCAACAAACGCAATGAAAGTGTAATTGAATAATTTTATTATGGGACACAGCGGCACAATGTGTAATTTCCTCAGTAAACACTGTGCCGCCATGCTGTTTTGTAATATGCCCGCGCTCAATAGGCACCGTGCCCTGGAGTTGCATCTCAAATTGCACAATATGAAACAACAACCCAAGTGGGCGGCAGTGAGGAATATGAACAATTACATCTTTTGTTTTCAGCATATTTCCCCTGATTTGCTTCCCCTCCTGCCAACATCGTGTCAATTAAAGCCACGCAAACCCCACAATGATATGTATTTAACTGTCTGTGAGGAAGCATAATTAACCTTTGCACTTAGAAATTGGAAGAAAATGAAGTTTAATGCGTCAGTTCTATATATATTTGAGGAAATGGCAGGCGGCAGGAAGTAAGCGGCGAGGAGAGGAGGGTCTGCTTAGACGACAGCTGCACGAGCTCGCCCGGTGATTGAGCGTTCATCAGGTAGTGATTCACGTCTGAGCGCCGCGTCTCCCGTGAGTGATGGTGTTTGGATGATAGCGCAACACCGAGCGGGAATAACGAGTGTGGCAGAAAACTGGTTATCGGACTGTCACTGGATGGATAGACCTCATTTGTAATTAGCATCGGGATGAATGTCGGCTTCAAGTGCAAGGTGTTACATGAAGTATTCATGTGTCATGTCCTCGCTTGTTTGACGGTTGGAGTTTTATACGCAGTGAAATGCTGGGATCAACTTTACGGCTGCAGCATAAATCCATAGAAAACATTAAGCCTGAGTCATGAAAAGAAGTTACCCTGGATGTATATTTTTTATGGCGCACATCAGCAGCAGAAAGTCCCTCGATCGCTGCAGGAGTGTGATCATCAAAATTTGTTGCCTTGATCCAAACATTATCGTCCTGCTGCTCCCCCTCGACACACACACACACACACACACACACACACACACACACACACACACACATGCGAGTTTTGTCTGTGAGTCGAGGAACGTACAGTAGAGGGCTCAGTGTCTGACTCCCTGCAGCGTGATGGATGGACGGACAGTAGAATATGTCTAATTATCATTAGCCTCCCGGAGAGAAAAGCCTGCTGTAATGGGCACTTATTACTGTTATGCCTTTATCAGCAGAGAGCCGTGCTCCTGCTGTCTTCGCTAAGCTGATGTGGAGATGACTGTTTGTCTTTCACAGAAGTCCAGATACAAGCTCTGCTCGAATTATCACTCTTTCCTGTCAGTCTACTCATCGAAAGCCGTTTGCATGTCGGCACAGTTGGGTCCGGGACAGAACCCACATTGAGATCATATTGTTTACAGCACATCTACATCTTCTACACATAAAATATGTTTGTTGTTTTGGGTCCGTTACGTGTAAGACATCACTCGCCCACTATGAATCCTCTGGAGAATCTCCTGCTGTATTCTCACTTGTTTTTTACCTGGGGGGCGGCAGGAGAAACCAGGGAGAACGTGCAGAGCCTCTGACTCTGTGATTTCCTTTCTTACAAACAGCCTCTCTTCGGGGACATCATCCTGCACACGTGTCAACTCCTTTGTCGCTGATATCTGCTTTTAACATATACATTCCTGCACTGCTGACACAACACCAGCTTCAAATTACAGCACGAAGCAACATCTAAAATCTTTTAAATTATACAACATGAAGTTGTTAAAACACACATTAAAACATGTTCATCACCGACCTGAGGCCTGACCCATAAAAGTCAGCTTGGATTAAAGTCTACAGGATGCACGTGTCACGTGTCACGCGCCATGTGTGGCTAACAGTTTTATTCTCTGTCACCGTTTTGTAATTTGCTGAACCACTTTGCTGGATTTTCCACCTGAAGCCCGTCATTCAAATGTGAAGCCCTCCGTCCTGCTGCCTCTGCAGGAGTGATGATGGAATTCTTGTATCATGACGTTACCTCAGTGATGTTGGAAAACGTGGTTCAAAGGTTTTAGCTGCAGGTGATGGTGCGAACAGGATGAGCTGAAATTAATCAACAACTGTGCGTTTTTTGTCAGAATTGGACGTATTGCACAGCCGTCACAGGTACGTGCACATGGAAGATTCTTTTATACATAGCTCCCTTTGTGCAGTGTGGTGCATGGGCTCCTTTTTTTAGGTAGACACGTAGGCTACATCTGGCCCGTGGCTGGTCTGTGTTATTCCAAAGCGTATCAACGTGAGGAGAGACAAAGGATCTTTCTCTGGATGCGGCACCCACCTGCTGCTGTTTAGCAGAAAGATTTTTTTTTTTTGCAGGTTTTGTTCTCGCTCCCTTTGTCAGTGTTCATTCCACAGTACTGTACTGCTACATGGGAAAATACATGCAACTGAGTAAGGTACTGTTAGTAGGTAGCTACTGATGCAGCCTGTCTTTTAGATGTACAAAACAAAACTATTAATGTAAAGAAAAGACAAATACGACCAGTTATATACAATTATTTTGTTTTTGTATTGGTGCAAATCAGCAAACATAGACGCAGAGACTAATGTGTATGTGTGAAAGGCTCATATCAGCCGATTGGCCACCGACACTATAAATGTTCAAACTTGTGGAATTCATTGCAGCCGAATTTACCAGCCAACCGATATATTGGTCAGGCTCTATTATAATCGTGACCTGATAATATGCTGATTCAAATGTCATAGTTTGCACTTCAGCCCTGGATTGTAGAGGTGATCTTTTTTGCAGTATTCTACCTCAGGTTCTGCTCCATTAAGTATCACAGCGAGAGCCATAAACCAGGCCCTGCCAGCTCAGCTCACCTGAGTATACATGTGCCTGCTACATCGACCATTCTATGGAGTCATTAAAAGAGCGGAGTCGCCTCGAGGGCTGTGTCTGCGCTGTGTGAGCAGAGGGGATACAAGTTTGTCTAAGTGTGTGTAACTATATTGAGATCGTATCTCACTCGCGCGTGTGTGTTTTCTCTTACTCGGCACGATCACGTCTTTGATAAAGCCTAATGGGACTGTTTGTCTCTCGGGTCATCTGAGTCACATCAGCGTGGACACACACACAAACGGAGACAAAACACAGACACACACATTGAACCGTGTGCAGACTCGCACACATTCAAAGCAGTGATTCCAGATAATAAAGAGTATTTTAGGCAAACTGCCCAGGAAAATAATCAGTGGTACAAGTGAAATGTTAGTTTGATTAAACCGAGATACTGTAAAGCACAGAGCCAGAATTAAAATGTTCCTTTTAACTAAATTAGTAAAAAAAACAAGTGCAGAATATGTTCACCACTCGGCAACAGCAGCTGTGTTGTTACCTGCTTGTTTAACCTTGTCTCCAGAAAGATTTGAGTAATTTGCGACAAATTTGCTGCAGAAAATGCTTAATTGAAAACATAATGTGGCCGCTGGCATAATATGGAGCAGTTTCATCAACATTAATGTTTTTAAATAATGAATGTATCTGCCAACTGTTCACTGCTAAAATCAAATATTCATTCGTACCTGACATATTTGCATTATAGTCTTATACACTCAAGGCAGCGTGTTAAAGCTCTGATTTAATACAGAGGACTTTGGTTAAGGTTTGGGAAACATTGCTCTAGAATTACTTTTTCAATTTCAACCAAAACCATCCTCCCCTCAAACACAACACTTGAACAACTGAAGCCAAGGGAAACACAGTGACTGTGCGAGCTTACACAGATTTCAATAGCGATGCAATCTGCCACAGAAATTCCAGAGATTTCTTTTTGTGCAGCTGTGTTTACAGTCGAGAGTTAAGCAGATAAGACGATGTCGGAATGGAGAGATTCCCGTGACTTCAGCGTTTTTGATCGTGAAGAGTCCGAAGCAAAGAGGAAGAGAGTAGTGATGAGCGAGAAGCTTCATCTGAATGAAGTGTGTGTCTAGATCTGTGTTTCACAATTAGGGATATAGGCGATTATTAATATTTTAAGCAAAATCAATTATGCAAAAACAAACAAGATGAGCTTTTGAAAGTTTTGTGTTTGGAGTTTAACGTATGATGGTGGCGCTTCGTGAAATTGGATTATTTTATATGTGCTTTTGCCTTCGTCTCACTATACAAAATATTCATTAACTACAGATTTGTGTTTGCTGATATGAAAGTTTTTAATATACAGAATAAACAAAGCAGAAAAATATGTATTTATGTTTACATTCGATATAAGAAATTGGGTTTTTTCAATTCAAGTTCTATACATTTGATTGTATTTGTGTTTTCTTTTTATTTAAAGACATCTTAGAAATCATATATTGGTGGATTTATCAGTGTATCAGCCCTGAACATCCTTATGGGTCGGACTCTAATATTACCACAGAGATCTAAACGTCCGTCCCTGGTTGGAATGGGCGGACATCAGATGGGGTTTGTGTGATTGGACAAACAAAGTTTCAACAACACCTCACATGTTTTGGACGGCTGTCAGCCAGGAAGACAACCTGCTCCGTCCACTCCACTTTTAAAGGACACCCCTTGGGTCTTGAAGACGTTCTCCACGTCTCACATGCCACACTTCTTGTTAGACCTGTGAATCTGACCTGGGGAAAAAAATCTTTTATCATGTGTGTTGCGTACTCTGTCAGGTTCGCTCTCCTCCTCCACACTCCCCGTGTCAGGATAATAAAAAAAATGACTGTCGACTTGTCCGGCTCGCAGATATTAGCCGCCATGTTTGATGTTGTGTGTCTGCGCTCATCAAATATTCCATTACTCTGCCAGCTCCCCTGCATGTAATAGAGTCGACCAGAGCCATGTCCAAATAGTATTAGGCTCTCAACACACCCACTCGCTCGAATCAGTATTCAAATAATTACCTCTTCCCGCATCTGCTCGCCGAAGCCGACAGCTCCAGCCCGGGATCGGTCCTGTGACGCCCGGTGTGTGTACACAGCGCTGATGGAAATGACTGCTCCACCGTGGTTTATTCAGACCAGCATCATCTGTCAGAGCTTGAGTAGAAGTGTTTTTCATCAGGGTTTTTCATTGCTATGGTTAATGTACCGACACTGTGCTGCTGTATTTGTTTCACGGGAACCCAGAGGTGTATTTAGTGTGTGTGTGTGTGTGTGTGTGTGTGTGTGTGTGTGTGTGTGTGTGTGTGTGTGTGTGTGTGTGTGTGTGTGTGTGTGTGTGTGTGTGTGTGTGTGTGTGTGTGTGTGTGTGTGTGTGTGTGTGTGTGTGTGGGGAGGCTTACGCACATGTCGATGTGATGTTTTATTGATCTTCACAGAGAAATCCTCAGGCAGCACCACTCAAGGGGTCAGAGGTCGGGGTCGTCTCTAGCTAGGCTCATTGTCGTCGTCTCTTGGATGAAGTGCTAACTATCAGGTTTTTCATTTTGTCCTTTGAATCGGTTGAATTCTTCTTTTTGGGCTGAACAGAGACAGTTCTATGACATCTAGATCAACTGTTTGATTTACTACGTCTTCATCATATCACTGCGATTCAGGGTTTCAAGTTTAAATAAGGGCTTTTACTGTTGCTTATTGCGTTGGACAAGTAGCCTGGTTGATAACGGGAGCTGTGTTGCAATTCGATCTTTGCAACAGCAGCACCGACAGTAATACAACTTGGAAACCATTGAGCGGGAAGTTGAAAAGTTTTCTTGGTGAGGAAAGTTGTATTCTGAGGTGTGTCTGTTTAAGCTGATGTGCTTCTTTAAGGTGTTGTCCCTCACAAATAATACAACTTGAATGTGGATCTTATCTCCTCTATTCCGCCCGGCTGCTCATAGCTCCAAGCTTATTTTGGCTCCCTGCCTCCTTCAGCTGGTTTTCTCCTCCTCTACACTGATGACTGGTGTCCTGGTGTGGGAGTCGATGACGTCACGTCACAGGCGTGTTCGATTAGTTTGCGAGGGGAGTTCACTCGGCTCCGTTTGTCCCCCAGAGACAAACCCACGGACTTGTCTCGTCTCCTCCCCCTCATCCCGTCCTGCTGCCCTTCTGACTCAGATGACAGTAAAGAGCCGACACGCTTTAGCAGCTTTCAAAAGTGAAAACATTCCCACTTGGGTGTTAGTGTGGATACCTTGATAAGGAAATCTTCAGAGAAGCCAGTAATTCAAAGCCGTTAGTAAACCACCTGGAGGACGCTCGTCATGATGACTGATCCCGTGATTAATTATTGTCCTTGAGGAGGTCTTGTTTGTGATATGATTTACCAAACACTGTGCATTAGCCAAGCTCGCGGAGGGGCTCGCGTGTTAATTAATTACAGATGGACTGATTGCAGTTGAGTTGATTGCTTCACCTTGCTCCCAGCTTATATAGGAAAAGCGTTTATCAGCGCCGCGCGGGGCTGTGAGGTCTTTATGGCAACGCCGTTTACTGCTGGCAATTTCTGTTGGCCTGCAGGGAATGTTTGTCTTATAGAGATGTATGTAGTGCCTGGCTTGTTTCTCCATCTCTGTCTCCATCTTTTTATTTCATTTCAGAAACCATCTCTGATTTATACCTGCACTTCTCGCTCTTGTAAATCCCCCCCCACCCCCACCCCCAGACAGGCTCAGGAGATAAGTGCCTACAAGGGAAGTGTGGATACGCTGATCGATAGACGTTTGGGCAAATTTGATGCTTCCCAGTGGGTTTTTTGGGGGGATTCTCGCAGCGTCATCTATCGATGTTGATAAACCTGACCAGTAAACTCCTGAGAATAATCATCTTTACAAATGATAAGGCTCTGATCTCTCCTCTAAAATAACCTCCCCATCCCTGTTTTCTTTTGGGTCGTCACACTCTCTCCGCTGCCACTTTCATCTGAAACTCTCCACTCTGTTATTTAGCAGCTTAGAGGATACCCCTCCCTCCAACCCACTCTCCTTTCCTTTTTTTTTTCGCCATCTGCTTTGAAATTAATGGGCATGTTGGAAAGTAGGCTAAATCCAGAGTGACAGCTTTTTCTCCCTCCTATTTTTAAAAGAAGTGCTGCGGGCGGCGTCCAACTGCGTGGGAGATGTAGAAAAGGAGAGCTGGTTCATCAAGCTGCTTCTGCCTCTTAGATTTCCTCACCTCTGCCCTCTGGGATGCTCCTGAAACCGTAGCTCATAGCATCGCTTAGCTGTCGATGATTGGCCATGTTGCTTATTCTCATGGTCGTCATGTGAGAACAAACGGCTCCGTCAACCGACGCTCAGTCCCTCCAGGTTCTTTGGTTAATGGTTAGATTTAGATATATTTTCATTGACGTTTGCTTTTTTTGTTTGTTAGTTAGCAGGAGAAGGAACCCATAACATTTTGGAGTGGATCCCGATAAACGTTATTGAACACGGCGAGGTAGAGCGTTAGCTTTTGTGGAGGTATGTGCTCTCCGAGACCCCGTCTGGTTTTAGAGGTGGCTCAGTTTGGTAACTTAACCCAAGTTCGGTTAAAGCAATAACTAGAAGGTTGATTGTCGACGGTCACAGAACAGAAAACTCAGAGCGACCAAGCAGCACAAAACAACATATGAATATAAAACAACATAAGACAACAGCTTGGTTTTTTTTTGCTCCCATTGGTCGCTTCCCTCTCCGTCATCATATCTATGTTCTCCTGATTGACCAGTTCGATTTTCTGGAGAGTCTGACTGGGAGCGGGGCCAGACCCATCATCATGAGCTGGCTACCTCCACCCTGTAGTTATCTGGAGGTCTGTTTGTGGTGATTGAGGTCTTGTTTTTACTGGACTAGTGGCTCAGAAGTGTGATTAGGACTTGGATGCGTTTTTAGACAGAAAACTGTTATTATTGCTGAATCTGTCATTTTCCCTGTTTGATAATTTACTGGAACAATTATGGGGAATTCTAAAGAATGTAGATGTGTCTTGTTTTTACTCATGTTTATGAATACATATATTTTACTTGCACAGATACTATTAACATTATTTTCTCATGTGATAAAGGAAATGTGACAGATTTATCTCTCCGTAGTCTCTTAGTGTGCAGGGAGCAAAAATGACTTGGCTGAAAAAATACATATTCCCGATATATCTTTATAGTTGAAGCCGTCTCTGGGGATAAAGTCCTTGAGCTATCTGTTGAATGTCTTAAGACATGACATATGTTCTCAGTGTCATCACTGAGGCATAAAAAGAAGGAGAACCCTGTGTTTTTTTATGGGTTCCTTTACACTGCTGCCATGTTGTGGTTTCCAGACATTGTACGTGGGCTAAAAAACCTCCAATTACGGAACAGGAAGGAGTGCTGCAATCTGAAAGGCATAAGCAGCTACATATGTGCACACACACACACACACACACACACACACACACACACACACACACACACACACACACACACACACAGACACTTGCACACGGTCTACACATACTCTTTCCATGCTTGAGGCTCAGGGCTCTGATCTATCCGAAGGTTTCCTCCTGTGGCCCGTGTGCCAGACTGTCTGGAGAGCCGTGGAGGGGCTGGCGTTGCCTCTTCTGCTGGGCGAAAAAAAAGGCAATAACATTTGCTTTTTGTGGCACAGTTGCCCCCCTCCTCCTCCTCCTCCTCCTCCTCCTCCTCCTCCTCCTCTCCTCCCCTCTCCTCTCGAGAAGGATTACCAGCAGAAACCGGACGTTTGATCCCGCCTTGCTCTCCGCCACCGCTACATCCATCTGACGAGGCTCTTTGTATCTCTTTCTCGTCCAGACTTCTCTGTTAATTCTCGCTGTGTCTGAAAAGATAAGATTTAAGCCTTTTTCTTTCGCTCTTTTGCAATTTGATCTGCTCAGACTCCTACCTTATAGGAGCAGCCCGGACAGCTGGGTCACATTTATGCGAGGAGTTATTTCAATTTCATTGGGAACGGTGCGGAGGAGATCACAGCGACAGGTGTGGGTGACACGTGAGACGATGTCGAAGGAGCGATGTAAATGGATAATTAACTGTCACGAAGATGAGGGGTTTTCACCACCAATACTCCCTCGCCATCTTTGCATGAAGCTCAGAAATAAACAAAAACATACTCACTAACCCTCCCTTGCCACCTCCGCTTAAGCTTTCGCTCTCTTTTTCTCTCCATGCTGACAATGCCTTTATCTCAACGGTGATTAATTGCTAGGGACGGTGCCAACAAGCTTTCCGATGTAATTTGCAGGACAAGTATAAGCAGAAAATGTGCCCCCAATACATGTTGTTGATTGTGGCTGCAGTGACAAGGGCCCAAAAAAAATAGTTGTGACAGTGTGATGCAATGTGACAGAGGACAGTATTTACTGACCTGAAGCTGTCGGGATAAAGTGTAAACATTGTGGCTTCATTTGGGCCAAGGCTCGTGACGTGTCTGAGTCCAGATGAGCCACTCGGATGAAGAATTGATGCCCTCCCAACACAGCCCTAGCTCCTGGGATACAGGGGAGAAAGTTTCACTCCTTCCAACTGACAGAGGTCACGTCACCTGTATTAATAATAATACATTTTTCACACACATGTACATTTAAATAATCATATTTAGGTTGTTAATCTTCAGAAAACAAATCACTTCACTCGTACTGCACAATGCTGCAGCTCCTCTTTTCATCCTCTGTCTGAAACACTTGGTTTTAGCTCCTAGTCTCTGAAGAATCAGCCGGACTATCGACCAGCAGCTTCAGGTCTGGTTTGGTCACATGTGCTGGGTTAATCGGTAATCAGGTAACACATCAGCTGTGGGTCACGTTTGGGTGGAAAACTGCAGCCTCGGACGAACGTTGATCAACTTGATGGATCTAGGAATATATTTATTTTACTTTCCTAATCTATGTTTTATGAAAAATTTAAAAAGATTCCTTTTTTTCTTTTACATTTCTACCATAAGAGCGACACAGTCGAGTGTAGGATTGTTCGGCTCTGTCGGATGTATGCACTCTGCTCCAGCGCCAATGCACTTGTAGTCTGCACTAAAGTGCCATGTGCCCCATGAGTCCAAACCATAATCCATTAATTAAAGTTTTTTGTAGTCAGTTTAACTCATGATTAGGTTTCAGTGAGCTCCAGAGTGTAAGAATTAGAAGTATTGTTGCCATGGTTACCCCCACCCAACTCAGTACAGTGGCTAATATGATCTTTGCGCGAGGCGTCATGCTACATGAATTTAAAAGACACCTGCCAGCCAATCAGGTCATTGTATGAAAGTATATCAAACTACAACTGGTGCAATAGAATCAATTGTGTTTCTTGGCAAAGGTGCAGCTGTGACTAATATTTAAGTGTTTTGTGCAAACAGCAGATTATCAGAATGTGCAGAGTGGGCAAACATGAGACGTTGACTATTCCCACTGTGATTGTCGTTCTGAAATCAAACCGTACAGCCTCTGTACGCCGGTATCGCTGTGGTCTCATGTTTCATTCGCTCTGGCTGAGTACCCAGTGGAAACCTCTGTCCACTGCACCACTGATTGGCTGCAAACTGTATCCAGTCACTTAATCTGTGAATTGGCTGATTGCTGTATTGTGTGTCGCAGCAAAGCCCGCGTTGTGTGATTGAATGATTGTTTATCCAAGCTGTGGCTATGATGATTAAAGGAGGCTGAGCTCTGCCCCAGAGCCGGTCGGCTAATTAACAGGCTGTTCTCCATGTTAATAGCATTAGTCACCTTGGAGATAATCACAGCCATCAGGAGCCCGGAGCTGCATCCCCACGTGTACCTGATAGTCTCCCTAAACAAAGGAGTGACAAACACTTGACACTCACAGTGGTTTCAGATGTCAGTGTCTTGGCCCTCTAGCACATGTCAAGAAGGGCTCTCTCGTCTACGTCTACAATGGAATTACAATAAATCTGTGGTGAAAGACACAGTCAGTTTGTACAAGCAGCAGCAATCAGGCTGCAACTAATAATGAAACGAAATAATGGTCATTGGGGTTATGAAATGTCAGAAAACACAAAAAGAGCGTCACAATTTTCCCAAACCCAAGCTAACGTCCTCAGATAGTTTGCTTTGTTTGACCGACACTAAGAACCCCAATGAACACTCAGTTAATTAAAGTATAAATTAGGAAAAAAGCAGCAATTGTTCCCACTTGAGGAGCTGCAGTCAAACAATTAGGATCCAAGGTCTCTTTTGTCATCATTCTCGGGTACAATGAAATGCCCTTCCTGAGACCACACTGCTTCGGCCCTGATTGCTGGTTTTGTTCTGCAGATCAGTCGGCTGGAGGTTAGAATTAATTAAAAGGTAACAATGAAAACAACAAATTAATTTTAGGTTTAACGACTAATCGATTGTTTCAGTTCTAGTAACAGAGCTGCCGTGTGTAAGTACTCCTGCACGAGGAGGTGATGATTATGAAGGTTTCAGCCTGACCCAATTATTGATTTTGCTCCGTTCCGCTGTTTAATCCACAGCAACTGATTATATCTCATGAGCCTATCAGATGTTTGTGAGAGGGTTGTTTAATTGTAAAAGTCGTGTAGCTGATCAGCAGATTAATATTTGAACATACTTGAAGTGTGTTTTCAGTGGAAGCATCATTTGGTTTGGAGCTGTAGAAGTATCAGTGTTCTCGATTGAGCCATGTGAGAAGAAGTGTTAATAGGGTGTTAATGTTATTGTTATCTTCTGTGTCAAAATGCATAAATTTGCACTGATTTATAGTTACTTGTTAATTCTTTGGACGTATGTTTGTAAGCCCAGAGCCAACACAGTTCTGCCAAAGATCGTTTAACCCAGTTAATGGACTTTAAATGTGTCCGTGCTCGGCACAGTTAGGACGTTCATTGAGGTAACGTTACACGTATGATGCAAGGGTTTCTTCTGCGTGGAAAGAAGTGAAAGGTAACATTTCTCACATGCAGAGTTAAATCGCTCCCATGAGCCTTAAGTTGTGAGGGGGAACTCAGCGGGGAAAAAGATAAATGCAGCCTTCCCCTCCCCGGTCTGATGTCATAAATTACGTGGCCATTGATCCATGGGTGTCTGGGATTCTCGACGGACCTCCCTCTCACATTCATCAAGCCTCGAGTCTGCAGCTACGCCCGGGGTGGAAATGCCTCAAACACGCCTCGCTCTCCTGAGTGTCTGCAGCATGGTCTGTTGCTTAGTTACACTATAGATTCATATTTACATGAAGTGTAGCAGAGAACCTAGAGGACTGCAGTGTGCACCAGGATGTTTCGGCGTCTTGGCCGATGTTAGTCCTGGAGTAAAAAGGGTTTTTCTTTCTCTGTGTCCTCAGGCTGATTCCTTGAAACTGCGACAATCTCAGAGTGAAACGCAGGGCAGCCACCAGGGCACGGATGATGATGATATTTATTATAGTCTGTTGGGAAAAAAAAACGACTGCCTCCTCTTTGACAGAGCAAATGGAGATATAGACGGTCATCCAAAGGTGAATCCTGTCTTTCAAGAATCAAAAACAGCCACAAAAAACAAAGACAAGAGTAGAAACCTGTTGTGTGCAGTTTATACGACTGCAGAAAAAAGAGGCTTCATGAATTATTACTGGTCCACAGAGGAAACAAAATATATGAAAGGTCAGAGGAAATTGAAAAATCAAGTCAGGTAGAATTAAGGTGATAATAGTCGATGCCTTTTTGTTCGCTTTTGTCTAAAACTCACTGTTGAGCTCTTCTTCATCGCCACTATTTGTGAAAGCCACCACTTGTCTTCCTCAGTAGGTTTAAAGTAGTTTTTTATGCAAATTATTTATGAGCTTTTCAAGCTGTAAATATAAAACAGATATAGTTTTTTTTAAATATAAAATAGATTCATTTAACAAATTTATCTAACTTTACTTTATCTAACTTTACTTTATCTAACTTTACTTTATCTAACTTTACTTAAAAGACTCCACCACCAATACTACTACCTCAAATTTGAGGTTCTGAAAATAATCTGAAGAATAAAATATTTTTCCTGAAAGACTCCCGGCAACACACCGATGTTAAAATGTTTTACTTTCACTCAAGGAAGAAGAGGCAGGAAAGATTTTATCAAGACAGAACCTTGTAAAAAATATGAGATAAATAGATAAAACAGCTTATTACCAGTGGCTGGTATTTTACAGCACGGGTTGAAAAACGTGCCCCACTTCCTCTTTCTCTCCATCCTCCATGAGAGCAGTTTTTGTCCTGTGGTGGTTTCCGCCTCAGCAGAGAGAGGAGCAGGACCTTGAAGACATATCCCTTCTCTTTCTTTTCACTCTCTCCCACATAAAAGCCTCCCTTTTCCAAGAAGTCGCCTCCTTTCTCAGTTAGTGTTGGGTTCACTGCTTCTCTATCCTCACGAATGACCTGATGTTTCCGTGTTCCGAGCATGTTACCCACGTCATGTTACTTTCAGCTAATGCTTTCGTCCTCGTGCTGGTTTAAAAACTGCTGTTTTTTTTTACAAGTGGCCAGTGTAAAGGTGAAGGTGGACTTGATTTAATTATGGAGTCGTGCTCGACAATCACGGCGGCGTTCTCCCTCCAGAGTCGGTGCTCTAAGCCCAATGATCTTCTTTTGTAACGAGGATTAACCTTTTTAAAAACTGTACTTAGCCTATTTAACTTTCACATTTTAACATGAGCCACGTGGGCCTCGCTAACGAAGCAGTTCTGCTGATGAGACTTAAGACTCTGGTCAATCCACACCTGCTTACAGGCTTTTAGGGCTAATAGCACGAGATGAATACATTTGCATACTATTGTAATGAATTATTCATTCGGCGTCCTCTTCTCTAATTTGCAGGAGCAGGGCCTTTCCCCTCACTGACTTAAACATCTGGGTGACCTGGAAGTGGGATCCCCAGTTCATTAATCTGCTGTGGGTGCACATGCACCACCTAAACGTTTACTAACCTGCCACAGCTGGGTGTCCAAGTGCCACGAGGATCTTTACATTCCTCATGATAAACCATTAAACTCCTGGTTAGTTTCAACACAACGATTCATTTAGCGTCGTTTAGAATCTACTCTTTCTCTAAAGCTTGGACCCTGGGAAACTGGGAGGAACCTTCTGCTGGTTGCAAATGTTGATCAAAGCAGATATTGATTTCAAATAAGAGAGCTCATTGATCACAGACATGAAGAAACTCTGGATTGAATTAAGTTTTGAAAAGAAAAACAGAGGAATTAGTGTTTTGTTTACCTCCTTTTGTTATTGATCACATCTGCTGGTGAATTGAGACACAAATTGATCACATGATACAACATCAATTCAGTGCTGGGTTATAACTGTTGACAGGCTAGTTCATCATGGTATTAGTGGTATTTACTTTGTACGGTTGGTTTTCCTATTCGCCTGAACTGAAAGATTGTTGTTTTGAGCAGCAGTTAGAGTTTTACCCAAAGACTTGAGCTGAAAATTGATAATATCAGCATAAAATATATTATCAGCTATTTTGATAACTGATTAATCACTTTCGGGAATATTTCACACACTGTATGATTGAAAATGTATATACTTATTAAATATGTCAAGGATTTATCATATTATTGAACTGCCAGACGGCTTCGATGGAGGGAACTCTGCATATTTGGATTATCTTTACCTTGGGCTCCTCTTTTTGAAGATGCAATTACTGAAAAGACTTGAGTCTTATCTATCAACAATACAAGTAATACCAGTACTTTTCTTAACAGTACATGTACATGAAAGCTCTGCAGAGAGCTAGCATCCCCGCAGGCAGAAGATTTATCACAAGAGCACATTTTCTTTCCTTCATTCTTTCCTCCGTCTTTTAATTTTCAGCCGAGACTGAATAAGACGTCGCTATAATGGACATTTTCTGCGCCGCAGAGTCAAGCATTCTGATGAGGCGTATTTTTGGAAAGCTCGAGCGCTGATCACTGAATCTCTCCTTACCCGAAAAGCAATCAACACCCTCGGTTGTGGGATCATTAACCAAGCGCAAAGTTTACGAGATCCATCATCACCTGCAGAAAGCGTGTGTGTGTGTGTGTGTGTGTGTGTGTGTGTGTGTGTGTGTGTGTGTGTGTGTGTGTGTGTGTGTGTGTGTGTGTGTGTGTGTGTGTGTGTGTGTGTGTGTGTGTGTGTGTGTGTGTGTGTGTGTGTGTGTGTGTGCGCAGCTCGGTCGGAAACAGCTCAGCTTTGTCTTGGCTTCATATGAGCTCCTCTTTGCTGCTCTCTCACCTGCTGAGAGCCCCCTCCCTGTTGTTCTGAAGGTGTGGAGTGATTCACTGGCCTAGACACAACATGAGGGGGCTTTGTGTGCTTACGAGTGTGTGTGTGTGTGTGTGTGTGTGTGAGAGAAAGAGAGAGGGAACACACACACAGCTCCCAGACAGCTACTCGTCTGTTTCATTGACCCTTGTCTGAGTGTGAGATCATCTCTGTGACTCACCTCAGTCTGCAGATTATAGCCCCCTTTAAAAGGCCAATGAGTAAGAATTGGCTATTTGTTGAAATCATGCTAAACAAATAGGGGGCAGCGTATTACCAGAGAACCTGTTGACCCCCGTACGCCAGTGAAGACGTGTTATTGTGTTATTATTTGTACCTTCTACAACTTTGTTGTTCATTAAAACTTCTATTTGTGGATAGAAAAAGGATATAAAGGCCGTTTGAGAGCTGAACCCCTTTGTTTTTATTGCTTTTATCCTGGAATCCAGATTTAGAGCTAAATTTAGTTTCATTAGATTTCCCTGCAACTCTACGTCTTCGACATTACGTCAAAACTGTTATTTTAAAACTATTTTTTTTTAAACTATTATTTATTTACTTTCCTTTGCCCCAAACTGACCAATAATCTCTGAAACCTCAGTGTCTGACGGTGGATAGAAAACATGAGCCAGACACAAAGGTTGTTGTTTTGTTAGCTATTCAGTTGTAAATCCAGGGAGATGATTGATCCAGGAAACATGTTCACATTATTTCTCAAACAGTTTCCTCCTGTTGCTCAGCCTGTCGAAGCTTCTCCCTCTTCTTCTACCCTGTGGGTTGAGTTCTCTCTTTCCCCTCCCCTCCGACACCAAAGAGCTGACGTTTTGGGAAAACGCACCACCTTTTCCTGTTCCTTCTTCCTTCTTCTTCCTCCTCCTCCTCCTCCTCCTCCTCCTCCTCCTCACATCCTTCCCCGATCTTTCATATCTCCCCAAGTTTTCCCCGCGTCCCATTTCGTTTACATGCTGTAGTTCAGATTTCATGAGGATGCTCTAATTTGTATCCCGTCAGATACGAGCATCTCGGAGTGTGTGCAGATAAGGGCCCACCCTCCCAGAGGAGTAATTATTCCTCTGTGCGTGATGTGGCGTAGTGATATCGTAGATGGGCTTGTCAGGGAGGTGACGGCTCTTTGTTACCTGACTCTTTGCTGCTCCTCTCCCTCCTCTCTCTCTCTCTCTCCATCCTTCCTGACAACAACCTACCTACCTCTTTTAAGAGCTGTTTGCTCTTGACTGAGGAGTCAAAATCTGAGCTGACGCTCCAGTGGAGCACGCGAGCCATGCACCTTGTAAGTCTACCTACAGGCAATCGCTCTCTCTATCATTTTCTCCTCACCTCCTCTCTTTTCCTCTCTCTCTCTCTCTCTGACCTTCTTTTTCCTCGGCTATAATTTGTGAAAAGTCTGATTTAGTATCTCGTGATCACAGCGAGACTTCGCTCTGGTAATTGCTGCTCTTGCTTTCAGGACTGAAAGCCTTGAGAAGCATGATTCTTTTTTAGGAGCCAGTATTAAGTGAGTCATGACAAGTGGGTTTGAAACGATGGACCAAACAGCCACCACTTGATGCAAGTGCTTCAAAACTGTTGCACGTCTTCTGTGTGACACTAGAAAAAAAAGCCAAAACGACCTTTTTGTGACAGGTGCTGGAAAACAATTTTAATAATGTAATTGCTTGTAATTGGGAACAAGCACCTGCTTAATGTGCTTCACTTGCAATCAACTTTTATTGCAACGTTTTAGCCATAAAACCACATGTTTCTTGTGGTGGGCTTCAAACGGCGCTGCCACAGTTCTGCAGTGTAATGAAACGGAGGGAAACTGTCGTGTGGTAATGATCCCGGCTGCCGTCCTGAAAATTAAAAAGTGATGCAATGTGATGAAGTTACATGGGCGGATCCACGAGGGGCCCAATGCCCCTTTGGCCACAATGGAAACCTACTGACCCCTGAAGTGCCCCAGTCCCGCCACCAGTTGCTTGACTCTTTCACAAACTGAGGCAATTCAGTTTTTCATCTGTTTTGTATTTAATAAGCATTGAGATTAAAATGCAATGAATATGTAAATTCTCAACTTCTGCTTCATGAAAATTTGCTGAATATATTTAATAATGCACGTCTTGAGCTGTAGAGCCAGTGGTAGACAAGGGTTTAATTTACTGAGTAAGGAATCATTCATGGATGTTGGACATAAATGTGCCCCCCCCTCCATCCATGAAGAGTGAGGTTCCCTTTATGGCCCCCAATAGGGAAAAATCTTCAATCTGCCAATTGTTTTTTCTTTTAAAGGACGGTTGTAACTATTATTATCTTCATAATCACTTCTATGCATTATCTTTTAAAACACTGTTCAGTCTACTAAATGAGATCCAGCTAAAGGAGAAAATTCATCATCAACCAGCAGCTCTTTGGTATTTTTACTTAATAAAGAACTTGAAACAAGTGTAGATAATTAATCGTTTGATCGTATTATCAGTTAAACAATAGCCTGAAGTCAAATGTGTTTAGTTTTTTTTATAGTTTATGTACATAAGTGCACATATAGGACTCTTACAACCTCTGAATCGCCATTGAAGTCAATTGAGCTCAGTTTGTGTCGCAGGCTGTTGTGTGAGCAACACGCTCTCATGACACAGTGAGAAATGGAGGAGTACCTGCGCTTTAATGCGTCGCAGGCCACTGTGAGGTAATTTCAGATGGATGGTGCAGCCCGAGCCCAAGGAGATGACCGCGCTCTGTTTATTCCCAGGTGCACTCGCACTCCCCCACTCCACAGGAAATGGTGTATTTTTTTCATCTAGATCATAGCAATTCTTTTTTTTAACCACTACCCCGGCTCTGTTATCGCCAAACATATATTAGAATGTCAGACACATCTTCCCCACTGCTGATCCATATCTACAGAGACCCTCTCTCCTTCTCCCTCACAGCTCCAAACCACTCCAGCAAATGTTACCTTTTCATATCTGGGCTTTTTCTTTTCCACCACTGCACGTGAGGATCCGCGGGCACGATAACCTTCGCTGTTGAACTGTAAATGTCACTTTGGCGAGCCGGCCAATCGCGGCTCTTCCCACTGGCCAGTGTGTCTCTCTTATGGGGTTCACACCCGTGACACTGGGACCGAGCAGATGTGCGCACATGAATGAGAATGAGTCAGCGAGGCTCTCAGGTGTGGCCGGCAGAGGCCAAATGAAATACCGCAAAATACCAGAAAATATTAGATGGAGCCGCCTCTCATCTGAAAAGTCACTGGAGTGGAAACGCAGGGAGTTGATTTGTCTTTTCAGGCCTCATCCAAAGAGTGGAAGCTAATTAGTACAGGAGGCTGATGCGGTTGAAGTCCCACATTGTCAATTGTAGCAACAGGAAACCGTGAGGCTCATCAAACTGCAGTTTAACTTGAAGGTTTAAATGAGAACATTGTGCACTTTTTCTATTCCTGCAGAGCGAGGAGGCCCTGCAGTGTGTTTCTGAACCTGAAGCTGATATTCAGCCCAATAACTGTGTTTACAAGGAATATTCAGACTATTGACCTCATTCTGAATAAGACCTTCTTGTTTTCATCTGTGTTTGTTCCTCTTGTCTGTTAGTTGGCAGCGTTACACACAAACTACAGGATGGATTTCCACTAAACTCTGTAAAGGGATGCGATATGGGTCTTTGATTTTGGTGCACATCTGAATCCGGGGGGAGCATCCAGGATTTGTTTTGACTTTCAATATATATGTAAGGGACTGGTATCGATGAGTGTTTTACAATTTTGTGCAAATCCAAATAGAAATTACTGAGCACCACACATTTGTAGCTGAGAAGTGTCGATCTAGTTTTGATCATGATGTGAACACAAGATGCTAATTGTCTGATTCTGACTCATGACAACATCGCATCCTGCTGTTGGGAACTGCCCCATCCGTGTCACAATGTGCCGTGAAGACTCCCACAGGATGTTTTACTGCAATTAACATCTATACATGTCAACACAATGTGTCCAAATACTCGTGTATTGGCTTAATTCAGTTATTGGACTAACAGAGTGTGACTTTATTCAAGTTAAATAGATCAGAAAATGCTTCTTCCGAGTCTAATGAGACCAGTGACGTAGAAGGATACTGGTCCCGTCACCAGTTTGCACACAACAGCCACTTTAAGGATGGCGTGTGTTGTGTTGTCTTTCAGCAGAAACAGACAATTGAGCGTTTTGTTCCACGTCGGCTTCCCTCGCTCGAATCTATTTAGCGTGTACATTCTGCCTCCGTGGCCATCAGTTCATATCGCTCACGCTCAGAGAAATGAAAGGGCATATCTGAGCAGCATCTGGATTTGCACGCAAGGTAATGTCTTCTTCACACAGAGAGAGAGAGAGAGAGATGGAAGACGGAAGACGGGAGGCAGTTATCCTGATCTTTAATATTTCAATACTCCTGTGCAGTTATTGGTCTGTTCCACATCCCTGAAGGTTTATCTGTGCGATTGCATATTTTAGAGAGACTGGGAACCATCATTATCCGTGACCAGAGAATTTATTATGTGGTTTATTATGCATATTTTTGGGGCTTCTGCAGGCACCTTATTATAAGAACCCTTCCCCCTTATGTGAATCACCTGTCTCAAATTCTCACAGGCTGCGTTTCATTCACGCGACTGGTGTGGAGAAGCCATCGCAGAAAAAGCAGATATCAATCTGCAATAAACGAATATAAACTGAAATAGTGGTCCGGATTTCTTCTCTCTTCCAGATGTGGAACACTGTAGATAAGTCATATTGGCAATGGCAAATTGACCTAGTAATAAATCATTCAAAATGGGAAGATTAAGAAAATAACTGCTGTACAGTTGTGTGTAATTCTGAGAAGAGGTTGAAAATACCATAAAGAATAATCTTTAAATATCTCTGACAGCCTCGTCTTCTCTATCATCGTATCTTACCTACTTTATCACTGGAATCATACATTTGAAACATGCATCTAAATGGCTTTGTTTTCTGTTTGTTTCTTGCAGTTCCTGTGCTTGAAGAACATCCGGACATTCCTCAAGGTTTGCCACGACAAGTTCGGCCTGCGCAACAGTGAGCTGTTCGACCCCTTCGACCTCTTCGACGTCAGAGACTTCGGCAAAGTGAGTTTAACGCCGAGCCGACGCTGTGATTGGCTCAGAACTGTTATTACAACTCCGGCAGGTGCTCGGAGACATGATGCTGCATGTGGGCGAGATAGCATCATGTCGGAGATATGTCCTTCTTTTGTCAGATGAAAAGATAAGATGTGTGGTACGAAAATTAAAAATAAGCTTTTCATGGTTTTCCCCAAGATGCGTGGGTGTTGCACTGCATCTTGGGAATGTGTGCCCACCCATGTTGCCCTCATTAAATCTTTCAGAAGCTTGTGTGTGTCATTGGACGAGTGAGCACACGTGTGAGAGCCGTGTGGTTTGCTCGGGTTTGAAGGCACTCGAAAGCCCAATCTGTCAGCTCCATCAACGTCCCTGTGCTCATATGAGCATTTGGTGTAACACTTAAGGGTCAGTAATCTCATCTCAGGTCACTGCGGGACGGGAGTTAAACCCAACTCTGCTTTCTAACAGCCTGCTGTGGACGTGGGTGTCGGCTCAGCAGTAAAAGGCTGACTCACTCACTGGCATGTGCTCGGAGCTTCGTGGGGGATATTCAAGTGAATCTGTGCATGTGCTAAATGAGCAGTCATGAGACCACCTCTGAGGGAATCTGAGAGGTTGTGTTTACCTTTCCTTGCTGCCTCGAGTTGTGGCCAGAAGGTCAGACCTGGGCCAGGTTGGCGCTCTTGGAATTCGAGTGGAAGGAAGAGGGTAGTAGTTGCAGAAGTCACACTCTTTTGCCTTGAAAGGACTCCCTTTGTACAAATTCTGGGCATGTTGGACATGGACTTACAGTAGAGCCAGTGAGGATTATGTATCCCACCTGGTTTGGGAATGCCTCGGGATCCCCCAGGAGCCGCTGGAGGATGTGGCACATCTGGGCTCTGCTGCCTCCGTGACTCAGACCTGGATAACTGGTGGGAAAATGGATGAAAGTTGTTTTAAGTCAAGGTTTGTGGCTGCATATCTCAGTGATTCCATGCAATTAAACTATGTTGTGTACAGCTTGTGAGGAAAAACATCACAGCATCAATACCAATTTGCTGCACAGGAGAACAGGCGACAGGTTTACGGCGTCTTTTCTTGTCTCGTGGCTGAAAGCTCCTGGAGAGGGACCCGCCCGCTTGATAGAGACGGGGGAAGGGATTGACTGGTAATCCATGATTGGCATTACCCCGCTGGCCTCAGCTTCTCAGAGTGAATTGTTCCCGTCCATTTTCTAATGTGTCTGACTGCAGCGTGTGTGTGTGTGTGTGTGTGTGTGTGTGTGTCTCTGTGTCTCTGTGTACAGACAGAGGGGGGGCGGGTCAGGACAGTTTTTTCTTGGCTTGTCGGCTGTTAATTCCAGCAGCTGGGACAGTATGATGTCATTGAATTGATGATGACAGCTGATGCCGTCGTGTCAGGATTGGCGCAGTGGGAACGTTAATACTGTATCTTTGCAGAATTGTGTTTGTTTTTGTACTCCAGCAGTGGGGGGGGGGGGGGGGGGGGGGGTTACTCTGCGGAGATATGAATGAACTGCATCGCATCTCGCCGCGATCGATTACAAAGCGGATGTGTTTGCGTAAAAACCTCATCTCCCCATTTATCTAAAGTATAGTTTAATTCAACGTATCCGGCCTCTGCATGTTGGGCCAGAGACGAGGGAGCCGAGGTAAAGATGGAGAAAGAAAAAAGACGAGAGAGAGAGAGAGAAGAGGGGGGTGAAAAAAAAGACGAGGGCCCATTTGGCAGTTTGTAGATAAACCGCAAGACCGTCTCTGAGAGTCAATGAGCTCACGGCGAACGGTATTAAAATCCAACAGCAGTCGGAATCAATCACAGAGACCCTCCGTATGTCAATTTGGAAATTGCTTTTGTATGGTCTCCGTGGTGGAGGGCTTGTCCCGCCATTGATTTTCCATTAAGGCCAAACATCACATTATAATATATCGAATTGAGTAGATCCCCACTAATGTGACATACATTTAAATAGCGAGAATGCCTCATAAACGAAACATAAGAGCGCTCGTGCTTTCCCTCCAGTTACTTTCTTTATAGCTTTTATACTTTTTCCAGCTCGTCGATTCATGCGCTCTTTTCCTCTTTTGTCACCTTGGCACAAAAGTTTCTTTGTGTGCACATCCGCTTGCAAACAATGGGGGATTCTAACCTCTGTCACGCATGCAGTGTGTATCATTGTACGGTATCAATTCATCGCTTCTCTCCGTATCATCCTTTTGTCGCTAAATTACACAAAGAAAAATGTGAAAACGTCGACCAGCTTTGGAGCCTCTGCAAATGTTAAGTGCATATTTTCAAGCCGAGGGCCCTTTAAACCCCTCATAGCACATTGCAGTATCTGCTATATACAGGCCAAACATGCCGTTATATAATATAAACAACTGCTGACACAAATCTACTGATAGAACTTTAAAACTTGTCAAATTTCGTTTCACTCCTTGGATTTCTCCTGAAACCTGCCCGAGACGTCGGCCGTACGAGTGAATCTGTTCGGAAAGTGGTGCAGTCGTGGCTGCAGGCGACGCTCGGTGCAACTTGTGCAGCCCGTCCCTCCCAAGACACGTCCGCTGACAGCTTTTGCTCGAGTGCACCACAAACTGCTTACTCTGGAATACCAAACTGTCTGGAGACGGACGGTTATATCACAGCCGTGGTTTAGATGGTTTCAGAATTAAGTAAGAAAACAGACATCATTCCTTACGTGTATCAGCAGTGGTTACCTTTTTGTTTTCTGAGGCGATGGGGTCCTGCTATAGTCTGATTTGTACCACCCCTGTTTTTTTACACCAAAGATTTCATACTTCTTGTTTTGTGCCCTTGCATCATTGTATATTTGTGAGCAGCAATGAGATGAAATGCCAAATATTGGTCGGTACAAGCTCCTTCAATGTAAAGATTTTCTGCTTTGTGATGTTATCTTTTGCTTTTGCACTGACATTTGATTTTTCTGGTACTTTAAAAAGTGAATACTCCTTAGTGCTGGTGGGTGACATGGAGAAAACACTCTAAATCTATACACATTTCGTACTATTGATGAGGAAATAATTACTTTCATGAGCTTTTAAAATCTGTTTTTTATTCCAAAGTGGTAACTGGCATAATCTCTTTCACTATAAAATATGAAGTTGCACTCACTGTGCCTCTGCTCCTTTTATTTTGGAACTCTTATCATATCCAGTCGTGTCTGAAAAGGCAGACACAACCGACTGCTGCTGGGATTTCAACTAACGATACCACTAGAGACTTTTTCTCCGTGAGCTTGGGTGCTTGCACTATGAATCTGGTAGTGCACACTTTTTGCTTTCTGTTTCCTGGGATAGTCATGCTCCTTTTGGGTTCAACACTTTTGCAGGCACCTGTACATCTTGCAAAGGATTTTTGCTCTACTTCAGAAATCCAAACCATTCCCAGATCACCTGTGTTCTGTGATCTCTCTTTACTCCAGTATCCTCACTCGGTGCAGCCATTTGGCTCGACTTACATTGTGTGTGTGTGTGTGTTCTTTCCTGGTTTTATTACTGTAGCCTAATAGGTAACAGTATTCCCTCATGGATGAAAAAGAAGAGCTCTAGGTATGTACCTGGTGGAACTCCTTTGAACCGAAAATGTCGAATTTAACCCCCCCATCTGATTGAGTGGAATCAAAACAGGGGCATGTGGAGATGAGGGAGGACGGAGGGTGTTGACAGCAGCTGCCCACATGAACATTAATCAGCCCATGCATCCATATTGGCTTCCACTGTCCCGAGAGTTCATCGCCCCTCTCTGCCTCCTAATGATACCATTTCCTGGGTCGCAGGCTAACAGAGACTGGGGGGGGGGGGGTCAACGCTGGGCCCCAATGCTGGGGTAAAAAAAGAAAAAGCAATTGCCCCTTGAAAACCTTCCCTCGATCCAGTGGGGCTAGTATTAAAACAGATGGAGCATATATCCTGCCCGACGTCCTCGACTGATTTTTATTTTCATTACTTAACTCATTTCAAGTGGGAACACACTTTGCCACATACAGCGTGAGCTACTACTCCCTTGTTGTGTTCTCTAATCGCGGTGGGGGGGGGGGGGGCTGTTCTGCACGGTACGGTCTCATGCACACATCACCACCCTCCTCTTCCTCGCACCCTAACCCATCCCCCATCATTAGAAATTCATTATGACATCATTAAACCAATGAAATACAGCTTATTACAGTAGACCCCAGAGAACGCTTCTATTTAAACACCTCCCTCCATCCGCACCCTGCCGCCTCGTTTCCTGTCTCCCGACCTGTTTTAATTAGCCACCAAAGGAACATTGCTGTCATTTAAATGAACATGGCAATCAGTTTATTTGGCTGTTGCCGCGATTAGCATAATTAGCCCGCACCTGTTAACCATCTATCAACAGTTTGGTGATTTTTCGTCGTCGTCGGTGGCGGAGGAAGGAAGGAAGCTCCCCCACACGTTAACCACCGGATTCGTTCGTCGTTTGTTTGGAACGCAGACACTGCTGCTGGCATCTTTGTCTGCCTGTTCTGAACAGCGGTGGCGTCTCGACTGACTGAGTCGTGAAGTGTCGGAGCCGTTCGAGTGATGCTCATCGACTTGATAGTGCAGTGAATGGGTTTTTGTTTGTGCGCTGCATTTAAATGGAAATCGTCCCTGTCGGTGTGATCTCTTTGTTTATGTGCATTTTACCAGGAAACTCACAGTGATGATTTGAACATGTGTTTCTCTGAACTTTTCCACGCTACAGCAAAAATGCATTTCATTATAACGGGGAATCGGATGTTTTATTCAGAAACGCTCTCTGCATCCCGACCCATCAATCCGATTATTGTAATGTCTAATACTGAAAACACACCTTGAAACAGATGGAGGGTACTAATGTACACACACACAATTTAATCTGTGCCAACTGCTCCATTTCCTGGTCCTCCTCACTCCCCTCATCTATCTCTCCCCTTCCTCACTGTCCTCCTCTCCCCACTCATTCATCTCACACCCACTCCTGGTGCGAGTATGTTGTGATAAGAATGAGCCGGCGGGCGCACGAGCCATCATTGCGTCAGGACAGTGTGACTGCGAGTGTTTGATTGTCCTCTGTGCCTCTCTGAAATCCTGCGTTTACTGAAAATCCTGCTCGTTTCCGTTTCCCTTCTGCCTTCCGTTGCAGAAAATAGCCATCGTTGCTCAGCATCCACGCCCAGTGCTGCAAACATTTGGAACGTGCCTCAGCCGCAGTCGGGCCTGAACGCTGTTTACTGAGGTTGTATTTAACCTCAGCCCCAAGAGCTCAGTCTCTGACCCTGAGCTCATTTGTTCTCACTATGTGAACATTCTCATACATGTAAAATACATTAAGCCCCAGATCTCTCTGCTGTCTTTTGTTGCTTGTCGAGGTATTTACATGCCTGTGGCTTGTGTCTGCACAGCGTGCCATGCATTGTTTTACAATGAAATAGCATGTTTTATGGCATGTAAGTGGTACTAAACATTTTATAGAAGACAATTAAAGAGGATTAGTGGGATTTTGCATGTGTATATATATATATATGCACATATTTTAACAGATAAGCCCATTTGTGATTCATTAAAGGGGTCAGGGAGGCGTCTGCAGGCTTCGCCTCAGGCTTGTTTTTGTTGTGTAAACTTTGTTAACATTTTGGCAAAGATTTGCTCCATTAACTATTCACAGAAAGTGTTTGCTCTGTAACAACAGCTCCACTTAAGAGTCAAATGGATTCACGTGGACGTTTCTATTCATTTTATCTTACTTGTCTTATTGCTTGCCATTGTTTGTAAAAGCACTTTGTAACATTGTGAAGAAAAGTGTTATATAATAATAATTATTATTATCCTCACCTGTAGAAAAGGTCTATTTGATTATTGATTCGTCCGCCAAGGAGACCATGTTATCACCCATTTGTTTACTTGTGTGATTATCAGTGGAATAGTACACGGAAACTTCCACAAAAATTGAGCTAAAAAGAACCCATTGAATTTTGGTGCAGATTGTTTTTGACATTTTCACTAATTTAACAGGGAATGAAAAATACAAATATTTAGAGGATCGATATCTATGAATTTATGCAATTTGGTGCAGCTTGAGCCACAGTGACCTGTTTTTATAAGACAGATACGGACGAGCTGCTATTTCCATTCACTCTGGAAGGTTAGTGATTCATGTCTGACTCAGGCTGTAGAGAGCGCAGCAGTAAGTGTTGGGGCGGGGGGGAGTTAAGGGTCAAGCAGCCAGGGTCACACAGGGTCAGTGCGTCTCCTTCCATCAGTGACCACATCCTCAGCAGCAGTCCTTTACTGTCAAGACCCGAGTGAGGAGGATTCCTCAGGTTATCTGTTGGTTCTGGACTGATATGACCTCACTGAAGTAATGTCTGAAGTCCTTTTTACTTTAAATATAACTTCTGACTGAACTCATTAAACTCATCGTCACCTGGAGCCAATCAAATGCTTCGGTTTTGTTTTGCATCCTAAACGTACAAACATGAATGTGATGCGTTATTTTAGATGAGAGTATTCTCACATTTCAGTGTTGCAACTTTAATTAAAGGATGAGGCTCGTTTACTTCTGCTCGTCCTCCAACATCCTCCACACCTGGATCCGGCAGAAGGACCGGTGACGGCTTCACCTGCCCCTTCACGCCCTGTCCATCAGGACCCCCCCACCGCCAACTGAAAGTTTTTACATAAAGCTTCCCGAGACACAATCAATAATTCATCCCAAATGCCACAGTGCTGATGATAATTCTCCTGACATGAATTATAAATGGGAGCTTCCTCCCCCCCTGCCTGTGTTTAGACCCCCTCACGCGTCTCCTTCCACTCCCACGACCTCGTTATTCCCTCTGCTCGTTACCGTGATACCCATGGAAACAGGTGGTTGCCGAGAGGATGTCAGCGAGGATGTGGTCTGACTCTGGGCGGCCGAAAACACAGAGGATTCATTTGTGCGATGGACTAATGACGGCATTTTTTTTTTGTTTCAGTCCGCAGTGACGCCTGGTTTGTGTGACGGATGATGAGCAAGAGCTGGAGGTCGAGATGACTTGAAATGAGTCGTTTGAGAGAAATCTTTGAGCCATCTGGATTTCATCCAGCTGCTCCCATTGGAAAACTCTAATTAAACACATTATCATCTGAAAACCGCACATTTTCTCGTTGCTGTGCATTTGTATTCCGAGTTTATGACTCCAGCCACATCTGTATTTAGAATTTCTGACTGTCGGATGTGGGTTTCTTGTGTAAAATCATAATTGCGGACCCAGAAATCATGAATACTTTAACACTTTTATTCCCCCCCTGTTCATTCTCCGCGTTTCTCTCTTGGTTTGCTGCACTGACAGAATTCCTCTGTTGAAACTGAGGAATCAGCATCTTCCCACATCAATAGACACACTGTCTTTTTCTCGGGCTCTTGCTACAGTTTTTCCTTCTGTTGCACAACACTGTCATTTAAAATCCACCGCGAGCGAGCGAGAACAAAAAACACAAGTGATGAGCGATATTACATAAAAAAACCTTTACTGAACGTTTACAGAGTCCTGTTGTGGAAATAATTGGCCTCTTCTGTGTCGGGTTGGCCGTTATGTTTTCTATCTGACACCAGTCGAGGCTCTGGGAAGTTTCTGGAAGTTTCTTAACTCGCTGTTGAGATTTACCCAGAAGGCCGCTGAGGTGTGATCACAACCCTCTCTCGCCTTTTTGGAATGCGAGTCAGTGGTCACTGGAGGGCGTGTCCCTGATGTTAAAGGGTGGTATCTTTGGAGCGCCGCAGGACCAAAGCGGTGGGATAAAGGGGAGAAGCCCCCACAGAGGCAGAGTCTGTGGATCCCTCGCAGCCGATGTGAGCTCTCATTATTTCTCCTCCCTCTGAGGCCCCACAGGCGCAGCCGTGATGGACAGGTACATTCTCCGAGGATTCACTGGCATGAAAGAGGAAGAAAATCACCTAAAAAAAGAGAGAGCCCGTCCTCAATCATTTTTCCATTGCGCTGGGATTACTCTCATTTGGAGCTGAGAGGGCGAACCCACTCTGGCTCAGAAAATACACTTATTGTGTACAAATTTGAATTTGCATTTCGGTGCACTGCACTGGATGATGCAGTAAAACCCTACTTGCTCTCAAACTGATGATCATTACCCCTTAACCTTCATCTTGTTTGTGCTGTAAACAGTGGCTCAGCGGCTCCACCATTTGGCTCACGGTGCACCGAACAGCGAGGTAGCTTTTCCAGGATCATCAGAATAAGCTGCTTTACAAAAAACGTGATTAAATCATGAGAGTAACCAAATGGCAGAGCGTGTCACGTAAAACCCAGTCCTCTGT
This sequence comes from Verasper variegatus, assembly GCA_026259375.1. NCBI lineage: Eukaryota > Metazoa > Chordata > Actinopteri > Pleuronectiformes > Pleuronectidae > Verasper > Verasper variegatus. The sequence continues at coordinate 18,288,103 of CM048061.1, read as the reverse complement.
GAGGGGGGGGGGTCCACTGGCACAAAAATACATGCACAGACTGCTCTTTGATTTAAATCAGAATATTGTGAGTTTTAGATGCTGGGTTGTGTTGGCACGTTGGCATTAAACGGGAAGAGCAGACCGATTTGTAGTAGTAGAAGGCACAGAAAGGAAAGGGTGCCTCTGCCAGTGAGTTGCACCCCGGTGTTAACGTGTCTGTGTTTACTGACAGTGTTGTTAGAGTTTGGCCGGACACGTGCCAAACTGGAAATATGCGACTTTACCATCTTGTGCATCCCAACACCTTGTTGCTCAGCTGAATCTGCTGCAAATATGAATCGCGGCCGTTTGTTGCAGAGGAGGAGTGAAGGAGCTCATGTGAAGGACAGTTAGAAAAACAGCAATAAGATAAAGTCACGTTTTTGTTTTTTTTTGTTCGAAAAACCACATTTTGAAAACTTGCTTCTCTTTCATTTTCAGCATGATAGAAAAAGTGGAGAAACATTTTGGAAATGTTATTCAGGTCAAGTTGTTCCCGGTGACTGGGCAGATTCTTTATTTTCTTTCACTGCACATGTCTTTACCTTGGTGGAAGGTACCTTGTTTTTGCTCTCTGGATATTAGTCACCTACAAATGTCAATTTGTAGGTGACTAATATCTGAGTGTGTGGCGTTTGGTGCAGCTTGATTAAAGTTAAGAGGACTGTACGGCCTTGCTTGGCGTGAGCTCTTCTGAGTGCTGCTTTAGTTTCTTATGCAAACAAATGGTTTGATTTTGTCCAAGCAAAGCACTGGTTTATTTACTGGGGTCAGGATATTGATATTTTCCAGCCCTGACTACAAGAGAAGAAGGTATTTCAGAATTGCATATCAATTCTGAAATCAAAGTTATTCACATATTCTAGATTTTAATTTCTTTTTGCTAGGTTGTGAAAGTCAGTATTCTCAGTGTATTACTCTGATTTCTGCACCTGTGACATTACTACATATCGTATTCTTTTTAAGATTCATACCGTAAGTGTCACGAGCCGTGACAGAGCTCAGCTTTCAGTCTGAACTCAAAGATGTCAACTTGGCTGACATGTCCTTGAGCAAACACCTGGAACTCTACCAGCTCCAGAGAGGCTGCAGCGAGGCTGACACCAAGCTCCCACCTCTGGGGTTAAAAGTGCAAATGTTCCCCTCAGGCATCAGGGAGGAATCAAAACAGAAAAAAAACGAGACCTGCAATTAAAGCACTCTGCAGGGTTTAAACTGCAGATGAGCAACAACTGCACAATGTTATCTTGATTAAACAAAGACCCTGAATAACCTTTTTTTTCCCATGTCTGCCCTGCAGGTGAGGTTGAGCAAATAAATGCAGGATTATCACACACTGACCGAAAAGGACTCTGCCAGATATGCATGACCACAGCAGTGAAAATAACCAGAGAACACACACACACACACACACACACACACACACACACACATTGGAGGTCGCTGCTCCTCCCATCCAGAAGCTGTAAAATGGAAATGAGACTGAACGGGTGACATGGTCTCTCATTACCTGTGGCATGTATTCTAGGAAGTTGTACCAACACTTTTGAGTGTGATATGGACGACAGACTGATATTAGCGACATGCTCCAGCCCACTTACCTTTTTCGGATCTTTATAATCCTCCCTCCTCTTCCTCCTCCTCCTCCGATCACCATGGTCCCCACCACTTCATTGTCTCCGTCTTTTCCTCCCATCGTACTCTCATCAAGTTTCTCTTCCTCCTACCAGCTGTCACCTTCTCACTTTCCCTTTCTCACCTCTGATCCCTCTTGGTTAGGATTATTGTGTTGTTTTTTTCCCCGCGGCTGTGGGTGTTCAGCGTGGTGCATGGTAATTCGATACGGGTGATAAAAAGCTATCAGGCTTATTGCGTGGTGTCGGGTAACTTGCCAGGTGTTAGAAATGCCCCCCTGCAGCCGCCACTAAACTGATGCCCTCCTCAGTGCTTCTGTTCATTTATTTCCCTGCAGGTGCCTCGTCGCAGGTAGTAATGATGCACAGGCCTTATGTGGCCGGTGGGCTGGACTGCGTGATGTGTAGCTGGAGGTGAAACTTTCCACATGTGAGGCCACACTACCCAAGCAGTTCAAAATGAAGGATAGATCTTCTTTATTTGCAATATAAATAATTGAAGGAACATAGAAAGGTGGTCAAAAATAATATGTACACTAAACAACCTTCACCTCGTATTTACTATTGTAACCATGACGACAAAGCTCTGCTTTGCTCGGCTGGCACGCTCCTGCGGGTCCAACTATTGTTGCCATGACAACGAAGGTCCGCTACACCTGCCGCCAATGTAAATTTCAGTGGTTTTAATTAATAGATATTGGTAAATACCTTTTTGAAAGTAAAATATGTTCAACTTGAATTATAAGGTGCTCTGTCAAAACAATTGTGTGAACAAATATTCGTGTATTTTTTTAATATTTCATCATTCTGCAGGGATTTCGCTGCCCCCTGGCAAGTTACACAACTTTCACTTTGTGCGTTTAGTAATGTATATTTATTTTTGTTGAGGAAATTGTCACATTATCAATGCTGCAAGGTTCCAGACCACGACCGCACTAGTCAAATATGCAGCTAATCTTTTAAGAGTATGTAAGTAACAGTTTAATTTGATCAGTGTGAGTTCATGGTGATATTTGTTTTTGCTGCTGTGGGTACTGTGTCAGCCGCTGTGGTAGAAACTCCCATTTCACTTTCCTCTCCCTATAGCTGCACTTCTCGCTGCCTACACTTTGATCAACGCAACCCGCGGAACAATCCGTTTAGCCGTTACCGCGTTCCAAAGATGAAGCGGTCTGTACCTGATTATTTAAAGAAAAACAAATTAAGGAGGCGAGAGGAGGAAGCGGGCGAGAGGGCCCGACTCAGACATGACTGATGATGAGGGTACAGGTGCAGGCGGCGAGCGACTGAGCCAGTGAGGAAGAAAAAGTACCACACTGAATGAATTTGAAAGCTGCGCTGTGTGTGTGTGTGTGTGTGTGTGTGTGTGTGTGTGTGTGTGTCTGTGTGTCTGTGTGTGTGTTGTCAGCAGTGTGGCCCTTCGCTCATTGCAGGCAGCACTAAACTTGTTACCGGGTCAACACAGTTTAAGCTTGAAACTTTTCCCACCCCTTCTCAGCCGTTATAAGAGAGTAATGGCTCGATGGAGGGGAATGAAAAGGTGAACTTCAACACTGCCTGTAACACAGTGGAAGAGGAACTCCTGCTCACAAATAAACAAAGGTGCAGCCGAGTGGAAAAGTGAGTCTGGAGCCGTGAACAAACTGTGTGGATGCGGTAAATTGATGTCACACAATCCTGTGACACTGCCAATGTATTGATCAAGCTTCACAAATGGGGCATTTTTGTAGAGATTAGGGCAAATTAGTTTTCCAGTTTGAGGCTTTCAAAAAAGGCTCCCAGCAACAGAAAGTGAAAGCTGGGAAAAGTACGGTGTATATGTGTGTGTGTGCGCGCATGCCTCGGCCCCCATGCTGTGCACCGTCTGCCTGGCCTGCAATTACCAGTAGAGCCAGAGCCCATAGCTACCTGCTCGTCATCCCAGAGCCAGACAGACTCCTGGACAAAGCACATCCAGCAGCTCCTGCCAGAAACCGCATTATGGAGATTAGAGTGAAAGATTGACAATGAGCGGCAGAGGGAGGTGGACGGAGACGGACTCGATGAGAAGCAGCAAGGCTTCGGGGGGGGGGGGGGGGACGAGTTTGCTTCGGGGTGCTCCCCCGAGGCTGGAGGAGAAGGGGAGAGGAAGATGGAGGGATTGGGTGAGGGATGAAGAGGGAAAGACAGACAGATGGGGGGGGGACAGAAAGATTATCTTTCATTGACAAGTCGAGCTTCCACAGAGGTCATTTCTGAAAACGAATTAATAACAATAATCACTAAAGTGTAAATTAACAAGCTGGGTTCTCTCAGATGAGCAGATTTCCTCGATCATCTCTTAAATTTAAAGGTGTGACATCTTAACTTGGACATTTTTTTTACTAGAATTCGATTTGTTTCTATAATTATGATTAGATTTACTTTTTAAACAGAAAATCTGTATGTCAGTCCCTTTTTTTTTTAACGTTCACAATTTTTCTCACCAAGCTTGACAAGTCGTCTGATTATGCACGATGAAGACGAACAGAGACGGGGCGAGCGAGTGGCTTAGGGAGTGAGAGGACACCAGGACTTGGATTTGACACCAAGACAAAAACACTTTGAGACCGAGGTCAAGTATTTGACGGGAGAAAGTCTTTTGTGTGGAAAGGGGACAAAGACGGGAACCGACAGGCTAATTGCAGGAGAAAAAAAAAGAAACTTGACTTAATGGAGATGGAGAAAAAAGACGCGGAGAATGAAGAGTGACATTGCTGCTGCTCGTATTGCGGTGGGGGTGCGTTCACTCAGCGAGGCTCCTCCGTGGCCTTTGTGATGAAGGAGAGTGGTTTCACTGCAGTGCGGAGGATAGCAGGCTAATGGCCGGACTGGGCCTGTGTCAGCCTAAATGGCAACAATCAATAATCCCCTCAGTTTCGCCCTGAGAGGCTCGGAGCCGGAGCCGCACTGATGCACACGGTGCTGAGATTTGTGTCTGTGTGGCTTTTCTTTATGTGCCGCATAAATATTTCCTTTATGTTTAAAGCCACTGCTTCCCAGCCTGCGGTCCAGGACCACCCCCCCGTGGGTCATGAGCTGAATATGAAGGGTTGTTAGATGATTCACCGGATATAAAAGAAGAAGTTCTTGTTTTTTTTGCCGGTTTTTATCGCCTCAGGTGTCAGAAAGTTCTGCACAAACAGAAAGTGAGAATGAGAAAGTTTTAAAAGAGTTAGTGTGATGTTGAGTTGACATGATGACTAGTTATAGTAATTAGAATAATAGAACTTTACTTTTTTCATCTGTATATTAAGCTGCTTATTCGCTATAGTGGCTCATTAACCTGCATAGGAGAAGCATATTGACTCTTTCTTAGTCGTTATAAAGCTCCAGTAATTCATGCATGACCGTATTCTAACTATTGAGTTTTCTCACAATAACCTCCCAATTAGTCCGTATTGATAGGAAGTTGTGCATGAACTACAATGTTAATTTGTAATAAGAGACATTCTACCTTAATAAAACAAATACATACAGTTTATTAAGTATTGATAACATCCAACTAAGGGGATTTCACACCTACCTTGTTTCATCTGGACTTTTAAGTTTATTCCGAACCATAAAACGCTAAGTTTTTCTACTAGTGCATGTGAAATAAGTTGCATGACGCATCTTGTTTCTCTCGAGGATCTTTTAAAGGATCGCTACCCTGCATAGTTGAATTCAGTAGAAAAAGATGCCAAGCTTTGCACATGGCATTAAAAGCCAACGTGAAACCAGTGACTGGCCACACCTGCAGCAAAGCTCCAGACTGGACAGCAGAGTGTTTTTAGAAGGCCAACACACTGACACACTCACACACACAGTGGGGACTTTGTGAGCCTGCTGGCACAGGCAGGTTTCCCGGTACAACTTGTTTCCACCCCGGCTAGAACAGTGTGGCTGTTGTGCGTGCGTGTGTGTGTGTGTGTGGCTGCAGCATTGTGTGGACGCAGGCATGCAGTCGGCGGTCACACTGGATTGTATTCATTATAGAGACGGGCTTGAAGACCATCACTCAGTGGTGTTTACTGTCAGAGGAAGAAGAGTTATGTCCTGAACTGGGAACACTGGACATAAAGTCACACTGGAGTCAGAGAAAGAGCAAAGATATAAATGACCAAATGGGACATAATGGTGGTTTTGTCCAACACCTATTCAAACCGATCGCTGTATATAAAGATGGCTGACGCGTCTGTATCTCCTCCCACTGTACACAAGTTCAGCTAAAATATCCTGGATACGAGTGACGCCATCTTGCAAGTTTCACCCCATTTTTATGGCATCTAATAACTAATTAAAACTAAACTTACATGTTATGAATATGAAGAGTTGACATGTAACGTTTACTTTGACATTTTATAGTTTGGTCCTCGTCATGTCCACTAACATGGAGGAGACACGGTCCATCTTTATTTAAAGTTCAAGGTTTGAATCAACAGGAGTCGTTATTTGAAGCTGCAGGAAGAGGAAATACAATTTGAAATGATGCAAAATCCATAATGATGCAGACGTTTTCTAAATGCTGATCTGAAGGAGGAACATAAAACCAAGAACACCATCCAAACCATGAGTGTTGTTTTTCGTGATGTGGAAACAAAGAAGACTTTGCTCCGCTTTCTTGCAGCAGTTGTGGGCACATTATAAAACATCTAAAGTAACTCTGGCACAAGTCTCTGAGACACACACACACACACACACACACACACACACACACACACACACACACACACACACACACACACACACACACACGTTTGTTATTTTCTAGAGAGAGAACAAGCGGCCATGCTTCCCTGGCAGTTTAATATATCACCTCCTCCTTCTGGCTTTTCCAATATCACTTGGTTCTTTTGGTTTTAAAAGGCTTTCCGAGCTCATTTTCTGCTGCACTGAGGGATGTTTAACGGCAAAAAGAGTTTTTTTCTCCTCTTCGGGCTGTTGGGCTGAGCCCGGCTCCCAGAAATGTAAAAATCATTCCAGTGCAGAAAGTCTCATGGTGCATGGAGAGTTGTTTCCTCTTTGTGCCCGAGTGAAAGCAGCAGCATTGATCTCGCTCCCCTGGTGTCTGCACTGCACAAGTTGTAGTCAGAGGCTGAGGCACAGGGGTGACGCTGTGGTTTCTAAACACAGTGGCTCACACACACACAGACACACACAGCCACATATATAGACATACATATATAGACATACTGTACACACATCCAGTGGCTTGACTGCTTACTTCCCACTCGCACACTGTCATGGACTCAGATTCCCTTTCTGACTTCATATTGTCCCTGACAGGACTTGATTTGCCTCATGTGACTCAGTTGACGACATGATGTGTTTCCCCAGGCTTGTGTGTGTGTGTGTGTGTGTGTGTGTGTCAGAGTGTGTGTGTGTCAGTGTGTGAACCCCATGTCATAGTGTGAGTCAGCCAGTATCGTGGCTATACTGGTGTACAGTGATCTTATATGTAGAGATATGAAGATTAGTCGTTATTCATTTATATTTCATATTCATTTATTATATCTGATGCAGTTTTTAAGAGGAAGCTGAAACAAAGATTATGTTACGCTGAAGAGACTTTTGATTGAGGAAGATGTTTTGTGTTCTCTTCCACAAAAGTTGTATTTATTATCGATATTTTTCAAATATCTATTCAAATCAAGTTTTCCATTTATGATGTTTGGCTTAGAAACCAAAATGTCCTCCCTCAAAAAGAGCTGTGTGACTCATTTGATTTTTATGGCCTTCATAACAGAGCTAACACTGATCTGCCAACGACAAAATGTGCTTCTGCTTTAGAGTTTGGACGCGGGGGGGAAATGTTTTGGATGTCTCTGTCCAGACATCTGACATATATCATGTTCAGGTGTGAACAGGAAGCAGATTCTGCATCTGGTTGTTTGGTTAAACAAAATACTATGTTACCGACAACAAGGTGGAACTGTTCCTGACCGTGTTAACTTTGCATCCACCGAGTCGCCACTGATAAGGAAGTGAAGGCAGGTGACTGTGTCATTGTGTCCAAGCGTCTCAGTTCCCGCCCGCACAGCAGCCGCCTCACAAACTTCTCAGTTTTAGCCAGAGTTTGGCCCCAGGCTCCAAGTTCAGCCCTGACTCCTTCCCTGCACCCCCCCCCCCAAAAAAATACAATAAAAATAAAAGTCAAATAAGAAAAACAGAGAACAAGGCAGAGAGCATCTGTTTGGTTTATCCTTCGTCTCGGTCTTCAGACCCACAAGCCCCTTTAGAGCACGTTGACTTTCATCAAAGCGTCGCTCTGCTCATCCAAACATTTTCATTTGTCCTGAACAGCGGCTCGGTTACAGCCTCTGTATTACTCAGCACTTTGATGTGAAAGGCTGTGATATTTCACCTTATACACCGGAGCAGTGCACAGGGAGGTAATGAGATTTGTGTGGCCCGGGGAGATGAAGAGCTTTCAGGTTTTTCAAAGTCCCAACATCTTGTTTCCGAGTGAGCTGCCCTCCCTCCCTCCCTCCTCTGTGTTCTCTGTGTATTCACCACCTCTCTCACCCCCCTCCCTCCCCCCCTGCTATAGTATGTGCAGCTCAACTAAAAATAGTTGAGTGAGGATTTATTTATGATGGGTTCTTGAGGCGAGCTGAAACTCTTGAATCTCTGAAGACGGTGCGTTATATCTCTTTCTAACAGCTGCAGCAGCTGGAGGTGGAAAAAAACGCTGCTTTTCTCTTGTTCTTAAAGTAATGAAAGTTCACTGGCGATCAGAGATGGATCATTCGTGGCTGATTTCCTTACATTACTGTCGTCTCAGTATCATTATGTCGCGCTGCCAGCTCCCACACAGGTTGATAAGGTAATCTGCGTGCAGGTTGAGGCAGGGGAGGAATTTGGCCTGCGTGTGTGTGTCCCTGCACCACGTGAGCGACCTCGACAAACTTTCTGACTCACCTACATGTTAGATTTGGTCTCGATGTCATGGGCTGGTTCTGATGCAGAATGAAATATGGGTGAAATTAACTGGAACACAATGGAACCCCCCCCCCCCCCCCCCCCCCCCCCCCAATCACTCAGTGTGAGGGGTTTCTAATGATGACACTGTTTCTCCAGTGGAGAATGGATTAGTTACATTTACATGCTGATATGCTTTTGGAGTCGGGGATGTTAATAACGACAGTCGCTGAGCAGGATGATCGCTACGAGCGGCGCGTCCTCGCCGAGGACGCTGAAGAGCACAGTGACAGTGACGAGAGACAAAGCGACAGCGCACGTCTCAGGCCGCCTGCGAATTTACATCACAGTTTCTTACCACTTCTTCTGCTTTTCACCTCTCAATCTCCCCCCCCACCCTTCCCCAGGCCCTTGACCTTAATAGCAGCCTATTTCCCGTATGACTGGGAGATGCATAATCCAATAAGCACAGCACCCTGCCCGGCACCATCACGTACACACACACACAAACAAGAGCGCGTCTGCAAGCGCTCCTCAGGCTGATGTGCAAGCTCTTTTTTAGCACTGAGGACGTCTGCGCCATCTTATGCTAAAGTGCTGCACGTGAGGAAAAGCTCTGCGGGGGGAGCGTAGATGATTCGGCACAACTCGTGTGCAATCCTTGTGGCGTTTGAACTCATATGCTCATGCTTCCTGCCTGGGAAGGAGGAGGGCTTGCTGTTTGTACAACCTCTGGCCTGTGTTCCTCTGTATTTGCCCCCTGTTAGTTGAGGAAATTCCTAACCTCACGGAGCCCTCGACCATCTCTCCACGTTAAGGTTGTTTCTCTCGGCTTGTCGGAGCCTTTCGGGATCAGCTGTGTCGGCTGATACAGCCCCCATCCCCCAGCTGCAGTGGGATAATGACTTCTTTCTGTTTTCTCCCTGTTATTAACCCATTTTGCTTCACATATTTCTCTAAAAAGCCCCAATTATCTAGTAGATTATTTATTTAGAGGAGACATTAGAGTTTTTCCTGTTTATCACATTCCCTATATAGTTTGTTGTGGATATAAAATGTCTGCAAAGTTATAAAAGGCCAAAGTCGTCACATTACGATTTCCAACGTTAGCATAATGCACACCTAGCATCTCGTTTGACACGCCCCCTCACAAAGTCCGGTAAAGGGAGAGGAGGTGTTTCAGACAGAGGCTGAAAAGAGGAGCTGCAGCAATTGAAAGTAATGTATTTTCTGAACATTAGACCATGTAAACCTTTTCAATTAATAAAACAAATATGAGCTTAATATGTTGCCTTTTAAAAAAAAGCATACAAGGTAAATGCACTGTGGATTAACTCAGCTGGAGCTCAAGCTCCATCGCAGCATCTCTGGCTGCTCTGCCAGAGCTGCATTAATGTCTGATTACCACAAATGCCCCTCGGCCTCTCAGTCATCTGTGTGGGTGCAGACAGAGACGAGCTGGTCACTGTAAAATCAGAGGAAAGTGCAGACGAGGTGAGACGAGGCCAGAGGAGAATCAGGATCAATGAGAAGAACCCAGATCCTCTCGTTCTGCCTCACGTGTGCATGTTGCACACGGCAGCACAGCAGCAGAAAAGGTCTCTGGTGGGTTGTTCTTGACACAAATGAATTCAAGATCAAGCTAAAAAAGCTGTGGGTTGTTTTCTAAGGATGCTGGCTGTGGAGGTGGCGTATAGGTTTTTGTCTTCCCATTACTGACAACATCTTCCCCATTGTGAACGGGAGCTGGCAGAGACAAGCAGCTCCGCACACAAACAACCTTGTCTGATGTTCTTTCATAAAGCAAGAGGGGAAAAAAAACTCAAAAACAACAAGAGTGAAGGGCCCATATCATAAATCTTCGCGTTTGGTTTTTATTTTAAAGCATTTTCTATTTGCAGTGCTGACTTAGCAGCAGCACTGAGCCTGGAATCTTTTGTGCTGTGAAAAAGAAAAACACCACAGTGGGACGTTGGTTCAAAAGCTTCAAAAGAGCAGGGCTGTGTGTGTGTGTGTGTGTGTGTGTGTGTGTGGAACCAAAGATATCTCAATGCTGCAGTATAATCACCAGATGCATTATTAAAAACCTGCCCCGCCTAATTTCAACTAATCTGGCCTGAATTGGCCAGGTACACAAGGGAATTGATTTGTTGAGCCTGGGAGCCGTCCAATAAATTGCAATGCTAATGACGCCGCTGAACGAGGCTTCCAGCCCTGATAAAGGCAGATTTAATGGAGATATTTCACACAGAATCATTTATCAGGGACTGACAGGCAGCGAGCAAGGCTCCAACCCCCCCAACAAAATTACACACACACACACAGACACACATGCACTCACACCTTAATAGACATGGGCCACGTCCCCTCTTGTCAGTGCTTCATCCATGACCCTACAACTTTATCTGCCCGCAGCAGATTAATTTAAACTCAGTTTGTTGTGAAATTAAAAAAAAAGGGCATATTTACATCAGCATGGAGCAGAGATAATCTCTGGCTCTACTGAAGTGTGAATGTAGACGGACAGAGAATAAATCAGGCTGTGTACGATTTTTTATTTTTATGCTTGAGATGATGCTGGTGAAGCAAATCATAGATCACTGATAAAATCTGACAATCTCCCCCCCCCCCCCCAAAGAAATGATTGTGGCGGAACACAGGGAGCCATTGTTATGCAGGCGTGTGCTCGTGTTGGCTGCGTCAATAGTTTTTCCCAGCTTAGCAATTTGTATTGCTTTTGTGTTTTGTACAATCTTTTGAGAAATCTCCATGATGACTTGTACAATAAATCTGCTGTTGCCTTTTTTACCACTCCTACAATTCAAAGACTAAAATAGTGTGTAATGTGATCTATAAACAGAGACTTACTTATTGTAACCCCAGCTCTAGGATTGCACTACAGCTTGTACATGCACACTAAGAATGTGTTTGCGTCTCCATTTCCTCCCGACTATCCAGAAATTAAAACAAAAATATTCTGCGTATGAACGATGCCATCTCGTGCATGTGGATGTACGCTATATAATTAATGTAACAACTTCCTGCAAAATACTGGACCTGAGCTGACACTTATAGTAATGAGCTGTCTGGAGTTGGATGTTAAATTTAACCAGCGCACAGTAATTGATAACCAAACATCAGCCTAATGCAGAGAGAACACGCCACACAGCGATAAATGGGTCTTTAAAAACCCCCTCAATAAAGTATATTTAGATTTTGTTACATGCACTTTAGCATTGAACGTAAAAATCCCCACTTTTAAATAATTAATGTGCCAAAGCTTAAATGGTTTCTTAGAAAAAAAAAGGAAAGATATTTATAGCCAGTCCCAGCATGGCCTATTTTACTTTCAGCATAGTCAACCGTAGCGTTTCTTAAAAACATATGATTCATAAGCTGTAATATAATGTGGAATCTAAATAAAAATGTGTGCTCTGGAATAAAATACTGGCTTTAATAATGATAAAACAGAAAATAAAAAAAGGAATTAAAACCTGGAATCAAATTGTATAAAAGTCAAAATAATCATGAAGGTTTTGAGATCCAGAGGTCAAAGGTCGGATTTCTGTCAGGCCTGGATGTGGGCTTTGAAACCGGCAGCATCGTTATTCCTGAGGTTCTTTGTCGTCCTCATCGTGACCTCACCTGACTACAGCCTCCTCTTCCTCCTCTCTTCATCTCATCTGTCTGTTAATGCCGCTCCCCGGGGACACGACTGCTCTGTGACTCGCACCCTCCCTCCATCTCCCCTCCGCCTCCTTTGTCCGCCCCCCCCCCACCCCTCCACCCCAGAATCCATCTATTCCTGGAACTGGCGATTTTAATGAAGAGCCCGGTCACTACACGAATGACCTCTCCCATCAGGAGTGTCCACTCACTGTCTCTCCGTGTGCGTGTTCATCTGTCGTTCAGATTGGATTTCGAGCCGGCTGCTTACTCCGCTATCGATATATATATATATCACTATCAATAGTTCTGTCGTTTCTGCTTCTTACATTAGTGAATTTACCTTTTGTAGGAACATGCTTTCCACACAACTTGCAGTGTACGCTACTCTGCTTCTTGTCAGATTTTAAACAGCCAAGATATCTCCACACTACCGTTTTCCTCGGACTCTTCTTTTCAACGATGTCCTCGTCTTTTGAACCTGCGTCTGCAGTCCACAAGACTTAATAGAGACAAATCTCAGAACTCTTCCTCGGCTTGTTCCTCTCCTTAGACACTGATGTTAAAATATCAATAGCTGCCATATTCCTGGTGATTTCATGCTTCACAAACCTGAGGGGCCGGGGCCGTCCGACCCCGAACACCTGTCTGACATCCTCTGTGTTCATCTTTTGAAGTTTGCCGGGCAGCGGCTTCACGTTTCATCCAACAGTGGCAGGGATTTGGCGATCCCGCTGTCAAGGTAATGCCCTGTAATTGGTCTTCTAATTCTCTGTGATAATGAGGCCGGGAGTGGAAGGCAAAGGCGACGCTGCTGTATTTACCTGCAGGACCAGAGAATTAGTGCACGTAATGCTAATCACAGGCTGCCAGGTGGAGCTTTTAATGAGCCCGGGAAGGGATTTGTTCTCACCTTGGACTCAGTGTTGGCAATCTTGTAATGATTATTAGTTCATTACAAATTTTGTGTGTCCAGAGCAACAGACTTTTCTGTTCCGGTTAACTACTTAAGTAAATTACGCTTCATTTATATATTTATATTTTGATAAAGCCATTAGCCAAAGCACCATTTATCCAATTTGAGCAGAGCATGTTTTAAAGACTAAACTACATGATGAATTATGTTTTACCAAAAAATTTAAAATCAACTGCAATGTAATGCAGTTAAATGCACCAGAGTTTCTAAAAGCCTATTAGTGCATTTAGTGTTCTATCCACGGTGAACACGCTGTTGTTGTTATCGACAACGTCACTTACACCAATGAGTCCCAGCAGCCGCTGCTACAGAGCACTGGTCGCCTATATATTCAAAGTTTATTAATATTAAACGTGCCACGTGTCCAAATGACACCAAATTCAACTCTGCACTTTCCTGGAGCGGACCGGCCGGGGTTCGGATGAGACGGAGCTGAGAGAAGAACTCTGACAGAAGCAGAAACAACATCCGGGGGACTGACGGCGCGTCTCAGTGGCGTCCTGCCCTCTGATCAACATATGCTCTGTTACAGTTTTACAGTAAAGACACGTGTGCACACATGCACGCTCACACATATTAGGCACGAAAGACATGTACACGCTCGGATGCACATGCTCAGTCTCGTTCATTCGCTCAAAAACATGCATGTTAATAATCATGCTCAATCCCGTGCTCTGGCTTTCTCTCTCTCTCTCTTTGTGGAAGTGTCTCTCTTTCACTTTGCATTTGTCTAATGATGCCAGGCTCACAATGAACATGACACAGTCACACTAATATATGTTTTTTGGACTTCAACCTCCACATTACTCTCCAGTACACGTGTGATTTGCAGAATCTGCAGGGTTCAGTATCTTTGGAATGCAGACTGGAGGTGCCGGGGATCAAACCACCGACCTTCTGGTTTGTGGGCGACCCTCTCTACTCAGGGGTGTGGCCTCTTTTTGGCTCCTGATTTAGAAAATCCCTCGTTCCTGAGCCACATCCGCCTCCAACACAATGAAAACTGATCCCTGGTTTAACATTTAAATACACTATGATTTGGTTAATCTAAAGATTCAAATTATTGATGGATGGATAGATATCATAAAATCCTGAGCTAACTTTAATGTAATTCTTCATTGATGGTATCATTTTTTTCGCTTCCTCTGTATACCCTTACATGGTGACTTGAAACGTTGTGGTTCAATCTCCTAAAACCACAACTGTCCCTTGAGGAAAACCCCCTAATCTCCCACCTCCTCTCTGACCACAGTCTCTCTGTCATGCGTGATTCACTCCATTATGTCACATCCAATAGTTTCGGGCTCAGACGGCTCAGACACCCTGACTGGCCCTGAGCCCCCTTTTTTGTTTTCTACACAAGCAGCAGCTCTTGTCGAGGCATCAGAGGCTGCTTTATTAAGTCCATCACTTAAATACTGATTAGATTGGACACCCTGGGATCTTTGTGATTACGAGGACATGGAGCAGGTATCCCATCGCCGTGCGTGTGCATGAATGAATTCGCGCTGCCTCTTTATTCATTGGCGCGTGCGAGAATGTGATTTGTGACGCTCCTCTCGGGTCGGGATGAATAGAAATATCTCCCCGAGAAGTAATAACCTCAGGCTTAGACACAACACACATTTGTGTTCCTTTCATTTTATTTATATATTTAATTTTGTCCCAGAGAAAGGGAGCCATTGTCTGTGCAGGGCCCATAAAGTGGAAATCAATGACAGGCTATAATTCGCAGCCGCAAGAAAAAGATCCCATTGGATCAATCTGCTTTGTTGCCGTCAAGACGTAAAGAAGACCCGAGCACTGGTTAGTTTCCCAGCCTCTGATGATTTAACACATTTCTTAAAACGTGTTAACATGTATTCATAATGCATTAACATGTGTAGGAGCTGTTACAAGATAAATCGAACAGAAAGGCCACAATCTGCAGCTTTTATGCAAAATGGGAGAAGATAAATAAAAAGGATGTTTCTTATACTGTATCAAACCTCAGTAGTGTTGTTTATGTAGTTGGCCTTGATGATTTTAAAGTATCACAAAATGAAAATTAGCATTGGATCCTTTGACTTTGCTTGTCTGCATATTTTTGGGGATCAGATATTACTTAACTTTCCCTTTTAGTTTTAGCTCCAGCTTTGAAATGAAAGTTGGAATTAAAGATATTGGATTTCGACAAATACCTTTTTAATGAGCTCACTTCAGTATTTGTCTGTAAACTCAAATGCTGCTATTGTCCTAGAAGTGTGTTGTCTATCTTGATGAGCTTTTTGTGATCACAACAAAACAGCTCTGACGGCCCTTCATAGCAAGATTGTGAAATAATTATTTGGTTTGACAATTACTGTTTCAATCTCAGAATAAGGATTTTCTGATTTCTTTTTACATCACAAAACAATATTAAAGTTACAACAAGGCATAATTACAAAGTAAACTTCTGTAATATTTAGCAGAATTATGTTGCTCACAGTTTTTTTAAAACACCAAAAAAACGTACATCATAAAATCCATTCCCATCCTGTTGTGTGTCACAGTTTTCCCTCTGGATCCCTGTTCATCCACCACAGCCATGTGTTTTTTTTATTCTTCATCTGCTCCAGGTTTTCCTGTAGCTGTGAACTGTAGTAGCGTCCCAGATGTGCACGAGGATACGACCACACGTCCTTGGAGCACGCCATCGAGTGCAGAGTTCAGCCGCACTTCTTCTACCTAAGGGGGAAACGAGGTGGCCGGGTTCAGGGGGGTTGTAGGATCCACCGCGCCCTTGTTGTCGCTCCTTGTCACAGCGATGGTCATCTGTCGTCCTGTCCCCCCCCCCCCCCCCCCTCCCCGGGGGACTCAATGTGCCATCATCTTGCCACGTGCGGTGACGGCTGTTTGTTGACAGCTGGTTTTCTAATGGCCGGGCTCACACGGGAGCCAAAATTTGCGTTTGTGCCCTGAGAACGTCCCACTGAAGCTGACAGGACTCGCAGGCCGGCTGACTCACAACAGTTCCTCGGGGCCTCATCGGTTCTTAACCCACTTTCTGCAAATATATGCGGGTTTATGCTCCTGCTGAGAACTCGGAGGAGGTTATTTTCAGAGATGTTTCACGCCGTTATCTCTCATCTTTACCGTTTTTGAGTATGAAACACTCCTCGTGTCTTTCTTTGTGGGAAGTAAACTAGCTTTTTACCTTCGGTTCACAGCAGTTACATTGGATTCTTCATGAAACCCGAATATACGGCGACGAGGAGCCTCATCCGACTGTCTGCCGTCCATCTGTTCGCTCCAGACACTCGTATTTTCACAGCTAGAGGTGTTACCTGCTGCACACATATTCAACATATTTGTGTATTTAGATATTTGGACAGTATTCTGGAGACAAATGTCCTGAATACACTGCACCTACAGATGGACAACAATATGCTGCAGAGAAGGATCCAAACAAGACTCATAGTTTTCAGTGTGTTTGAAACACTTGGGTTTCCTTTAAACTGCCGGATCAAGGCTAAATTCTTCTGTCACCTCACAGCAGCATCTGAAAATCATTCCTGGTGAAGTGCATCACAATACGCTCAAAAGTGAAGTGTGTTGTATTTACAAGCTACGTTTCCCCGCAGTGAGTTCATGCAGAGAAAAACGCCTGCGTCATTTGTCTTTGTGGAACTAGTTGGACTCATTCCTCCTCCTCCTCCTCCTCCTCCTCCTCCTCCACATCGACTCCCTCTTAGGTCTCGTGTTGACTCAGGATTTACACATAAATGACCATCTAAATGAGCTGTAATAGAGGAATAATCTCTGTGACCTATTAGAGTAATACAGCAATAAAACAAACAGCCACACACACACACGCAGAGTTACATGCACAGTGATACGCACAGTTAATTGATTTGCTAGGGTTATTTGTTTTGTAGCACGCTTATTTAAAAGGAGGGGATGTTAAGTGTGCATATGAAGCATGCTGATGATTATAGCGCTGAGTTGCTGCATGTGTTTCGCGGAATGCCCTGGTAACTGTGTAATGGTGTTTCGTGTTTGGCTAAAAGATGGAGATGGAAAACAAAAACCTAAAGTTTAAACTGGGAGCGATAAAAGTGTTGCACTGCCGCAGCGATGGCTTTACTCACTCGCGTGTTTTTTGGAGATTATGCAACCAGGGCTTAAGCTCTCTGTAAGACGAAGACATTTCTTCAGCTCTTAGTAGAGCAGCTCCACAGTGAGTGGTTTTCATATAGTGATGTAACTGGAGAAGATGGATGCAGGAGGGAAACGACTGATCTTCAAAACAAACGGACTAAAACTAATTACAGAATTTACCTTTACATCTGTACCCGACTGAGCCTGAGAAAGAAATTTTGAGCTGTGTACAGCGTAAGAAATCAAGTAGGTGCTCAGGTAACAGGACCAAAGTGACCCCAACTCAATTATACTTTCAAAGTTGTTTACTCGCACACGGCCCAGCTCGTCCTGAAGGGCTCGGGTCGGGTGTCCACTCTGTGTGAAGTTGAATGAAGTTGTGACTTTAAGAATATGAGAATTTCCCCCATGGCTAACTTTTCATGCTAAACAGCAACACTGCAGAATTCAAGTACACAATCCCTATTTAATCGAAACCAGGATTTTAAATGGGGATAACATCAGGACATTTTTTTCTCAATGTCACCTTTTAGCCAGAGATGCCTTCATTGCCAAACAACAACCTGTGCGGGCCGGCAGATCCCCCCCCGAGGACCCCGGAGGCCAAAGCCCACGATGCTTGTCGTTTGCCTGTATGCAACATTAATGTCCTCTACCAGCCAGATTAGGGTTTAAATGATGGTTTGAACTATCTGCGGCTGTTTTCAGATGTTTTTCACTTGCTCTACAAAACTCCTGCAGCTCCAGTGCCATTTGTCCAAACAGACAAATGTTGCGTCAACTTGGCTGCATCGAGAGAAACAAATCAATATTTCAGTATTTGTGTGGCACTGTGAGGACACACATTTTATTTTGGAAAGAAACGCGTAATGTTTTTTTCCTGTCTGTTGTGACCTACATTAGATGGAGCATTCACCGTTTTGCTGAATGTTTTGCAGAATTGTGCCGCTCCCATAGTCGGGAAGATCCAATTAGCCGTTTTGCAAACTCCAAATTTAATGGCTTTCCCTAAGTTTTATTTCCTATTGCCCTTGAGATCCAACTTTCTCAGATTTAACCCAACACCACCCAGTAGACAATTGTGTTTGTTGAAAAATGACTTTCTTTTCAGTTAAACCCACTTTTCTCAGTTTCTCAGTTTTCCATGACCTGAGATACGATGCCATGTCAAAACAAGCTCGTCCTGCCTCAGGCTCACACACTCACCTGCAAGGCTTTCCCATCGCTGCACTTCTCAGCGCTCTAGTCATGCACAGATGTGATTTAAAGTAAATTTGTTTTTAAATGCATCATTTAAACTCGCCGTCTGTGGTTTGCCTTTATGCAAATGAATGGGGTTGCCTGTAGGTCTGTGTCAGTTTAGGCTCATTAATTAAGACTCCAGTCATACACAAAGTCAGATGATCATGTTTCTCCGATGTTAATCACCATGGTGACTGGAAACGAGAACAAGCCACCGACCTGCAGCTGAGGAGGGAACCATATTTTAAAATAATGACTTGTTTTGTGGTGCTCTCTCTCTCTCTTTTCTCTTTCTCTCTCTCTCTGTCACGTTAATTGAATGTACCATTAATGGATTTACAGCAGAGCCAGAATGCGACAACTCCTCCTCTGAGTTGTCTGCGCTGTCTCGGGCTTGTCGCGTTCACCTAAATCAAGTCGAAAAATCCCAATGAGTCAGACGCTGTTTTGGTATAAACCAGAGAGAGAGAGAGAGAGAGAGGGAGAGAGAGAGAGAGAGAGAGAGAGAGAGAGAGAGAGAGAGAGAGAGAGAGAGAGAGAGAGAGAGAGAGAGAGGGAGCACAAAGACGGCGCGAAGCAGAGTCAAGCTAATGATGGAGCGTAAAACAGGCCATCTATGTTTGATGAGCGTTAGCCGAGAGAGTGAGGAGGGAGATGAAACAAAGATGAAAAGCAAGAGGCAGTGCAGTTACAGAGAGAATGGGTTGATTAAGCAGGAGCGATAACAACATAGACACACACGAGCAGCGAGGACAAACGAGCCGCTCGCCCGCTGCCTGTGGGTTGATGTTTGCCACTCTTCATTAAACGTGTAAACATCTGCTTTTTCTTTCAACTTGCGCTGTTTTCTGACATCGTCGAAAAAGTTGAAGATGGATCCCTGAATTGGGAAATTAGTCGAGAGATGAATTTTGCCATCGCTAGTTGCACCTCAACACACTCAACGATTCACTCAGTAATAATAGGGTGAATCGAAGTGACACGACTCGGGGTATCGCTCGTATTCAGGATATTTTGGCTAAAAGTTTGCATATTGGGAGGAAGTACAGACGTGTGGTCCATCTTTATTATGGGATAGGTGTGTCCACATAGTTCTTTCCACACAGCACATGGTGAAAATGGCTGATTTATACTAAGACACAAACGAGATACTGCTTCTGTAATGGCTCCCTGCCTGTAGAAGAGTGAGCTCTTAACGCTGCGTGATTCAGTGCCGAGTTTGATTCTGTGCTGATGCTTCTCCTTGTTTTCGAATCAACCACCTGACGTCTGTAATCTCGCCCGGTGTAACTATTCCATTCGTGGCTCCGCGGCAACACATTTCCCCCAGTGTGAAGGTGTGTGTTCCAGATTCCGTCTTCACAGTCATTAGCGCGTCAGTGCAGGCGCTAATGGAGTGGCTAGCCTGCTGCTTCTCTGCCAGGCCTGGTTAAAAGCTTCTGCAGTTATTAATATCCTCCAACTCTTTGGTTTCTCCCTCTGGTTTTTTCTTTGTCCCCTCCAATCTTATAGCGTCCTCTCTTTCTCTCTCTCTCTCTCTCTCTCCCTCCCTCTCTCATGCATCATTTCAGCAGTTTAACTTTCAGCCTCCTCCACCGTCCGTGTGTTTTTCCTCTCGCGGCCAGGTCGATGGCTGAGGCTGCGTAAGATGCAGTGCAAGCACATGGCGCTGCCTCCGCTCGCTCACGCCGGGATGAATGTTAATCAATGCGATGTGCGGTGGAGGGAACGCATCAAAACCTCCTGCGTCGTCCTCATTCAGGACGTGCAACATGTTGTTTTTTTTCATGCACATTCAGTGACATCAACGCTGCACCACACCGCGTGTTTTACGACCACACAGGAGCAGCAGTTCAGCGCCATGTCCGCAGGTTAGCGAGTGAGTCGGTGGATGCTTTCATCACACAGCAGTGGCTAATCACATCTTCATTCAGGAAGTGTAGGATGTTTAATCCTTTATTTCAAATTAGAAATTCATTACCTTCGACAAGCAGGGCCTCTTAAACCTCTCCCTGTTGATGCGTTCAAGGACAGCCCGGCGTTCCAGCCTCTTTCAATGCGCGGAGCAAATTCACAGCATTCAGTGTTTCCAATGATCGTTAACTCGCGAATTCTCATGTATGTCGTGCTGTAAAGATTTGTAAAGCTTTGAGATAGGATCCATCATCAGTCTATCGAACCTTGCTTGACATTTGTATTGTTAATGGCCAGAGGAAGTGCAGTGTTGAATTTGGTGCGAGTTGGAGACGTGATAAGTTCAACTTGTATAAACTCTCTGTGCAGTATCGTCGGTGCAGCTTCACTTCTGAGGTTCTGAGTCCTTTACTGCAAGTCACTTTTACAGTCATCTTTAGAATTAATTTACTAAGCAATCATCTCAAATAACATAGTTTAACTGTGACAAATTTCCACATTTATCAGCCTTTCCTTTGCAATTTTTCTTATTTTATAGATCCCACAGGAACATAATCTAAACCGTATTAATCATTAATTGCTGACGTGCTCCTCCACCTTGCAGCGGTATCCCACTGTAGCTCTGAATGAAGATGACTCACTTGCTACCTTCCAAGTCATTTTTATAGGGTATTAAAACACAAGGAAACAAATGGCTGCCTGGACAGCAGGTTACTAATTTAAAACTTTACAGTTCGCCCTGAGGCCGCGATTTGCAATTAGTGGTTTATTGCCTCAAACATGTGAAACCACTATATGCAGCTGTAAATCCGAGACGGAAAAATATTATCATCTCTTTTGATCATTATGCACCTTTTTACTGTCTCCTCAGAAAAACGGCTTGGCCCTCCGTCACCCTTCCACTTTCTTCTTCCTACTCCCGGCTCATTTTTTTTTTTTCATCTGTCTCTTCCTCTCTTCTTCTTCTCCGAGGTGTTTGATCCATTATAGATCAGTGATGTAATGCAACGATTCCTCAGTCCCAATACAAGGCCCCCGTCTCACCTGCTCTGCGCTTTCTAAGTATCCGTCTGAAGAAGATCAACCAGCGCGAGTCAGTCAAACGGCCCTCCAGGGCACTATCCCACCGAAGACACTTGACGCACGGGGGACATTTCCGCCCCGCCGTCTGTTATTTGTCTGAATTTGTCTCCCTTTCCGAGAAAATTTTGACCCAGTGTGACTTTATTGAAGAGGCACATCTCTTTTGATTTGATCTTTAATCAGAGCGGAGGTGAGGGCGTGACTGTCATCACACAGCGGGGGAACAAAAGAGGCCCTGACTGCTGCAGTATGGCCCGGGTCATTACTGGATGCTAATATCGTCTAAAAGTCGAGCAACGCAAAGTGAGAGCACAGAAGCCGGCGTCGTGTTTGATGCACACACCTTTTCAGCTTCATTACCTGGCGCCGTTACAACTCGTGCCCGCGTGGATCAGTGCCCATGTCTCTGGGCGATTATTAATATCACACTGAGCAGGTTTTACAAAGGTATTAAGAGATTACTGAGGCAGAATAGATCACATTTTACAAGTGCTTGCGGAAAATGGATTTTTTTTTTTTCTTCTTTCTTTTCTCCTTCAGTTTATCCTCTGATCTTCCTCCTCCGATCGTCGTCATTAGTATAAATTTCAGTGTGACAAAAGCCATTTAGGGCCATTAATCTGAGTTTCATCATTCTTTGTCTCTTTTTGTTCTGGGTTTTATTTCTGTGATCTGCGCACGGAGTCGGATCGCGTTTGTCTCGGAGCAGCTAGTCATTCATCCAAACACAAATTTCCAAAAGCTACTCATTGTGTTGTTCCAGTTTTATTAAACGTCCCGATGTGAGGTCTTGTATATCACAGTGAAGGCTCCCTAGGCCCAAATTTACACAACTGAGTCCACAGCCAAACCACATTATTTATTTATAAGGTGTTCGAGCTGTCGCCTGAACCCAATAAGTGTGGTTTCAGTTTAGTGCAGGTCAATAGACAGTTACATTATTCCACTTCATTAGACCCAGCGAATGCTTCATAAAGGGATCGTGGAGAACAACTTCCTGGTTCAACTTTAACCTTTTTATAGCGTGAGTGATCAAGTGACACCATCCCTTGATCAAGAGTGATCAAGGGATGGTGTCTTTGAGAAAAATGACTTGTGGTTTCCCCTCATTTCCCATCCACTAACATGGAGGAGGCAGTGTTTACCTAAACTGCAGCCAGCCTGCAGAGACGGTGATGGAGACACTTTGGCTTCACTTTTGGAGCCGTCACATCGTCCATCTTTCTACGGCTCTGACTTTAAGATGTAAGACAGGACGCTTATACTGATGTGAGCTGCTGGACTCGCGTAACATATAATATGAGACACAGTAGGAGCTAATGGGCCGCCGCACAGTCGGATGTAATGCAGCATAGAGGACAGGACATCAACCAAATAAAGAGTGAAGCTAATGCAGTGAAGCTAATGCAGCGTCACATCAGACACACGCAACACATGAGACATCTGAGGGTCATCAGACTGGAAGGAGACGGAAAGGGAAACTATTGTAATCATCACCACATCTCAGAGATGTTACCATTAGATGTAGAGTGGCCTCCAGCATGGACGTCGTGTTCTCGTCCCTTGTGCGTGTGATTGTTGGTTTGTCAGCAGGATTTCAAATGCAGTTCCAAATATATAATCCACATCTAGAGGATTTAAATGTCCATAAGTGCCTTGGCAAAGCACTCGAGAGTTTCCATCGCCACTAAGACAAGATGTTTCTCTTTGGCATTTTCACTATGTAAGTTGTAAAAGAGACTTTTATTTTGCTTTGTCTCACATGGTAACGATGCACATTCCATGCAGAGTTGTAGCCTGAGGGCAGAATTGTGCATCTGCGGCCATCACACCCTGCTGTCTACCTGATGTTAGCTGTTGCAGGGTCGCACGTGTGCAACAATCAATCGACGCCTGCTGTGATTAATCCTCTCGGTTCTTTCCCCTTCGCCCTGCTCGCCTTTTGTCTTTAGTCCGAGTTGAACTGTTCAACATATTTTTCGTGACATTTCAAGCGTCGGCTCTTATCTGGGTCTCCGCCAGGTTTTAGATGCCAAGCACCAACGAGTGGCTGCCCTCGCAATGTCTGTGTTTTTAATGACCTCTTTTCACAGTGGTTAATTGAGCCCTGCAGTGTGTGGGCAAAGCTGCAGACCAAAATAACCTCAAGATCAAAACTGACACACAGATTTTCAGCTGGTGGTCCTGAGCGCCTGTAACCTTTGGTTTGTTGTTAGAAAAACAATTTATTGTTAAAGATCAAATTGTTGACTTATTTATACTCGTCTAACTTCATATTCTCTATGTTGACACACACTATATACTGTACAGTACCTGTAACTTGAATATAGTGGGAGTTCTCCAGGTAAACACCCTGACATCCAGCTCCGGGCTGCAGAAAACAGAGCTGTGACCTGTCAAGGTGGTCAACCGTGTCCCATATGGACCCTTGTCAGCTTGAAAGCCCCCCCCCCCCCCCCCCCCTGCGGTTACTTGGAATTCACTGGAAACACTGAAGCTTCCGGAGAACTGTCAGAGTCCAGAAATGTTCCATCTCAGGCCCTTGCAATGAAATATGCAGTTTTCTCCTGTGTCTTCCATATAGAATGTAATTTTCTAATGGATATGTTGAAACAGTATATCAATCATATGTTGTCAGGAATACGAGCGTCTCCTGAAGGTGTCTCTGCTCTCATGCTGCAGCAGAAGAAACCAAAACCAGCTCCGCTCCTGCCTGAACCTTTCTGCACAATTCATGTTAAACATATTTGTTGACAAGGAATCCAGGTAAATGATGTGAATTCAGATGAGGCTCCTGGTGCATTTCATTATGCCGATTCTGAAAAGTTTTGGTAAATCATTTGAGCAACTGCATTTCTGCATCTTGCATAATCTAAACACGTTAATAATGTCAATAATGTATGAACAGGACCTAAGAGCCGTGTCAGTTGCTCTCTGGGGCTGTATTGGCCATCGCAAAGAAAACCAAGCCGTTTGATCGATTCCCTGACACGTTGAATATGAAGATTGAAGGTTTTGAGTTTCCTACAACTGTCAAGATCAAACTCCACCCAACCACAGTGTGAATGAGCCTCTCAGTGCCAGGACGGAACCAGCTGACGTCTAAAATAGCTCCGTGACGTCCATCAACACTTGTCTGTCACTCTCAGATGCTCGTGGCTGATTAATGCGCCTTAATTAATAAATTATGACTCTTGCGCCCCGCGTTTTGTAACCGACTCCTGCTCGCTGAGGTCTTCGCTATACGGGACAAAGTGTGGAGTCAGCTGCAGGAGAATTGGAGCGGAAAAAAAGCTGGGCTACAGTGCGAGCAGTTAGATTGTCACACTGACCCGTGCACAGCTGAGAGACATAAGCAGTAAACCATCAGAGAAGGCCAGTAAGGGGAATTCCCTTAAGGGCCGGGCGGAGGAGCGCAGAAGATACTGTTCAACACAACGTCCTGAGGGATCTGCATCATTTGAAGCTTGCAGAAATGGGAGGAGGAGGAGGAGGAGGAGGAGAAGGAGGAGGAGGAGGGGTGGCGTCTGCAGAGCAAATATCTTTTTCGAAAATATTTTTCATTTAAAGGCCAATGTAAAAACCAAAGTGTGATGTGGCTCATTGGAAGTGACAGAGAGGAGGAGGAGGGTCCTCTTTGTAGAGCACAGGCAGATGAAGTGGTTGTCAGAATGACTAATTTCCCTCATGAAATCCCCCCCCCCCCCCTTGTGGAATAGAGACCTTATTGCATGGTGGGTTATCATTACACGCTCACTATAGATAGAGCTGGAATCCCTTATAGACCTCGCCGGCCTATTTTCTGCTCATCAGAACGTGTGACTGGAGATTTGAGTGGATTCTGCTCGTGGCCCCCCCGTGCGCCGGTTTGACCTCCGACATGATGGTTACTGCCTGCAAAGGATCCGTCTGGACTTTCTCATTGGACTGGATTCAGTCTGTGTGGTTTTCGTCCGTCGGAATGTGACCTTGGAGCATGTGAGGGTTGTGTCAGCCCCTGCAGAGGTAAACCTGTGTTGTGCATTAGCTTAAAGGAATAAACGGCTCATACTTTGCAGATTTATCCTGCTGTTGTTAATCCTGACCGTGCCCCATGCGCTCACTGTTAACGCCTTGTCCTTGAATGTATGGTGGATATGAGTGTTTGTGTTTTTCAGAGTCCAGTAGGACAGGGATTCAAGCAGGAGTAGCTGTGTTTGTTGTCAGCCCCCCAGTTAGCTCCTCTTCCCTCCACTTCATGATCGATTCCTCGACTCCCTGCAATCTCTCTTTCAGCCCCGAGTCTGTCCCGAAAGACTGACTGCCTGGATGAGAGGAGCGGGGCGTGGGGGGGAGACAACAAACCACAGAGGAGAGACAAAGAGAGATACATGTAAACAAAGAGAGCGAGAGGGCGTGTGAGCGGTGGAAGTCGAGAAAAATCACCCCGACACAAATCGAGGATATTAATTGCAAGAGCTGATAAACATCACAGATATTTGACGAGGGAGGTTTGGTTTGATTAAAAGCAAGAAACCCAAACCAATCTCCGTCGCCTCTTTCACTCACAGGGCTTATGATTTAAAACAATGAAACTCTCATCGGTATTCAAGGTGGAGTAAAGGAATAAAAACAGTGCTGATCAACCTGACGTGACAGAAATGACTGTCGCCTGATTGATTGGAGTCTCACTTCTCATCATCGCCTCAACGTGTCTGATTGAAATGTTGTGACGTGCAGAGGATTTTATATTAGTTCCCCCAAATGAGGAACTGTGTCGTTGCTGCAGCCAAGTTCTGTCAGTTACACAAACGCAGTCAGATAATTATAAAATAGGATATCACGTGTATGAATCTGACGGGACCTTAATCCTGAAACTATTAATTGCTCAATTAACAGATCGTTAGGACTTAAATTGAAGAAGTTAAACATGAAGGTTTATTGATCAGGTTTTAGAAAGTTGTCCGGACAGAAGGTTAAATAAAAAATGTGACCTTTTCCGCTGCTTTCTTACATTTCCTCTAATTAGTGTCGTTTTTCATATGATTCAGTTGTGAAAGTACAAACACCGGAGCAGACCACAGGATCAGTGTTTTGCCTCAGTGCTCCGTCTAATCACCCCCCATCCGGAGCGTCTTGTACAAAACAACATGCGTTACATGCACAACACAAACGCACAAACCTCGTACACACAAACCCCCTCCCGTCCAGCAGCGTCTCCCTCCGTCCTCGCGCACACACCTGCCCTCTGACACACACACGCGCTCGTCCTCCCAGTCCGTCCTTCCATACCTTAATGAGGAATCTCATTACGGACAAACAAGCCGGCGCTGCTCTGAATGCACAACGAGGACGTCTCCGCCCGCTCAGCCGAGCGTGGAGCTGCCGGGCTGAATATTTTATCGATTGTGAAAGTCCAGCTGTTGATCTGTCTTGTGTACTCGTGTCATTAATGTAGTGTGTGCAGAACAAACCCTCGCGTCCTCTCAGTTCATCGGGTCGCACCACTTGTTAAGTGGCTGCTTTGCTGCTCCGGTGTTTACACTTGGATCAAGGTTCTAATCTGTGGCGACGTGTTGCTCTGAGTTTTGTGTCGGTGGTTCCTCACATCTACTGGGAGTCAATATTAAAAATGATATTTGGAGTCTGACCAATTTCTCGTTTGGTCGATATGAGCTTTTCACAGACATATGGATATCGTTGTTTACGTGATATTTATATGAAAGCTTTTGTTTTACAGAATAAACATTAATATGTTCACATTTTACACCAACAAATGTTATTTTCTCAAATCCACTTCAATATTCTTTCTTGTATTTGGGTTTATTTATATTTTTTTATGATAAGGTTTATGGTTAAACAGAAAAATATCGAGCCTCAATGACTTCTCTTAGTCATGAGGGTTTGATAAATGAAATTTGATTGATTGATTGATTGATAGATTGATAATCTATAGAGAGCTTCAAATATGTTCATACATGACACTGACTGGTATTTTGCTCTTCAAAATGAAAACCAGGTTATAAGAAGAATCTTGCATGTTTACTTTTATCACCTCACGCCACAGACACACTTGAGTATCTGCCCGTCCACACACAGTAGAGAGGGTTCAGTGATGCACATCTACAGCCCCCAACCCTCCTTTAGTCAGACGCTAGTCAGCCCGGCCCTGGAGTCCTCACTCCTCAGCAGAGCTGAGTTCATATTGTTACATTTCCCTCATCCCACGTGACCTTTTCTGTGTGACACATAATGTGATGTGTAATGGTTTCTGTCTGTCTCTCTGTGGAAGTTGCTGTAGACTTAATATAAATGCAAAATGTGCCCTGCAGAAAACGCGCCGCGCTCTCTGGAAAACAGCGGCGATGAGGTTTAAACCGCTTGACACGGCACCGTGAAACGTGTTACTCTATCAGCAGCGTTGCTATTGTGTGCTTTTTTGTGTAGGTTACAACCTCCGTGCAAGTTGTTCTTGTTCGTTCTAGTGCTGTTTTTTTTTTTTTTTTTTTTTTTATACAATTTCAAAGTGAACGCCAAATTAAATATATTTTATTGTGAAGCTTTTTTTTTATTCAAATTTCCCTCGAGCCAAAAGGCTTTTTTAAAACATAGAGTTGGGAAAAGAGGGGAAAAATAAACCTTGGGGCGCAAAAAGCAATCTGAGTAAAGGAGTCCACGCAATTGTAGAAATATATTTATTCTGGTACCTCGTGCACTTGAAATCCGTGTTGAAAATATAGGCATACGAAGTCCGTGCGTTTGTCGTTTGTCTACACAATCTACACAACTGAGAACACTTCGGATTTTCCAATGTCCTGTGAATAATAACCTTTAAACACATGTGCATATTCCTGCAGTCACTCTTGTGGAGCGAGCTGTTTATACGTGAGAGGAGGTTTATGAAGCTGAGGTGTGTCGGGGCCCGAGGTCTGGCCAGCTAATGAAGTTTCCCTCCGTAATATAATTCATTACAGCACTTATCTGACCAGACAAAACCCAGCTCGATGGATTATATTAGGAGGCAACATCTTGGCCCCGCGTGGCCGACAGGGAAATGGATCATGATGATCTCTCAGTTAGAAGAGCGCAGACGCACACAGGCCCATCGCCTCATATCAGATCAATTAGCGGTAAAGGCTTTCTGCTCGGGCAATGTGCAGCATCGTGATGGCAGCTTCCTCCAGACTGCAAAACACATTCAGCTGCTGTGTGTAGATTCTGGATTTAAAAAGAGAAATGCCTCTTGTCGAGTGAGTCAGAAAATCTCATTTTGTTTGACGTGTAAATCCTGTTCTGTTTGATTTCATATGAAGTCGGTAAAATGATTTTTGCTCGAGAACAAATGAACAAAAAGTCAGAAGTCGAGAAGAGGAGTTCTGGAGGGTTTTTCCAGATCAGCTGCAAAAAGGCATCGGGAAGTAATAAGTAAGTGTAAGGAATATATAGAACAACATGAATGTAATCAAGCTAATATATACAGTGTAAAGACAGGAAAGATATGTATGCAGTGTGAGAATATGGACAGTGAATGGATTGCACATGAACCGACGATATTGCACAGATGAATATTGCACAGTCAAGACTCAAAGTGTTAAAGTGGAGTCCATAATGGTGTCCAAATATCCAAATACTGAACATATCTTGTGTCCAAATTGCACCAAAATTCACATGATCGTCAGAGGAATTTTAGTCGCATCCCCTGACAGCCAGTTGCTTGTTGTGTTCTCCCTGCAACGCGCAGCCGCTCCGACACGACAGCTTCCGAAGTGTTGATATTTGGAGGTTTAATACTGTACTCGCAGTATACGGCTTAGCAACCAAACAGCAGCATGTCACAGCGGCGAACCACAGCCTGTCTGGGACAAATGCAATGCCGTGTTTTTTTCCCCTGCCCCTCGAGGGAAGAGGTGCGAGCGTCTTTATCTCCCCGCAGCCGACGCTCGCCATATTCCGTCTCTAAATTACTTCCTCTGGCTCCGTGATGGAGAAGTAAAAGGGAAAACGATAAGTCAGACGGGGTGAATATGGAATTTATTTACTGTATAAATGGCCGTTTCTCATGGCGTGCTTTCAAGCAGAGGCTTCTGACAGAGCGGAGAAATACCTCCGAGTCCCACGAGGGCTGATAGGGGGAGATGGATGTGCAGCACAGAGCAGCAGTGAAAGAGAGGAAGGCTCAAACCTACTGATTCCATCATCTGTTAGTTTGTTTTATGGCTCAGGAGAACCTGTGTGTTTTGGTTCAGCAAGTATCTGAAGTATTGAAGAGGGTTTAAAGAACAGAAAACCAAAACATCACCAAACACCAAACAGCCCTTTTTAAAGGAAACGTGCACATTCAATCAATCTATACGAGGAATATTGAAATCGTTTTGCTCTGAATAGACGAGAATATTTCATTAAAGCTCTTTTTATAATTGATATTTCAGAATAACACACACAATAATATTCAACAGCCCCACAAACTACAGCCCCAGTACAACTCTAAACACTTTGAACAAAAACAGAACATCAAGCCGAGCCCGACCCAGCGACTGCAAACTGAATAAACTGGTGCATGTTATCAAATTCCACAGCAGTACATAGTTAATAAATCTATGACATAACTTGATATGACATATTGGACAAAGGCAAAAACTAAAGCAAATACAGGCTAAAACAAAACACACATACACACAGAACAATGAATAAAATGAGAATATGAAATATTAAACTTATTTGAGGTTTTCAAGCCTTTGCAGAGCATTAATCAAAGAACAATTTACTACAGAGTGTGTTTGGCTGGAGGCAAGATTCAGTGTCTATGATTAATAGGACTGATGATGATGGTGATGATGAAGATGATGATGCAGGGTTGTTAAACTTGTTTTCCAGTTTCCAGGTGTTGCTGCAGTGTGTCAGTAAACAGATGTTCGATGTTAAAGTTGGAGAATTTAAATCGTTAAGTTGTTTCTTAGGTCGTCGGTTTTACTTTGCTTTAGTTTTTCTGTCAGATTTTGTTCCTCGGTGTTGAATTTACATTTCTACGTCTTCGCTCTTCACACACACACACACACACACACACACACACACACACACACACACACACACACACACACACACACACACACACAAACAAGCAAACAACACAGTCACACTGTTGTCATATTTCTCCGTAA